>JAMYIC010000354.1:0-26807 GCA_024112705.1 Microcera coccophila | reverse complement strand
AGCTTTGCTTAATCATTTCTTATGACCCTCTTCTAGACAGATTTCCGCCTGGCATCCGGTATTGGCAGCGCTTAGAGGCTGGGTTCTTGGCAGCCTAGACCCTACTACGGGGGCTATGTAGTATACTTATTTGCAGTGATCCAAGTACGCGTACTTTTCTCAAGTATTAATACTTAATGTACGAATATCTTAAATAAAAATTAGCTGGATAAGTAGAATAACAGCTAACTTAATAGGTAGTTTACAAGTTAGTTTTATACCCAAGCTTTTATACAAGTTTAAGGTAGTAAGGTAGCTAGAAACATGCAAGTGTTGGTGCAAAACGAAGAATGTACGAAGATCTTTGCTATGAGACTGTACGTTAGAAGTTGTGTCATCCTCTTAAAATACTAAAAACGCACGCGAAAATCTTTCCCAAGGTGAGTGAGCGAGTTAGTGCGTGAATGATGGTCCTTAAATCCATATTCCGCTATGTAATTCTAGGTGGAAAATATGAATAACAACAATTCTGTCCCAAGCTTCTTTGATCCCTCTGTCGTCGTTAACTTCGCCAACTCGTGGCAACCACCAAGTCCCCCGCCAACCTCCTATCCTGTCCAGAACCCGCAGATAAGCCCAACTTCACCATCGCCAGACTCTTAAGATTATGAGTATTCATGTCTAACCAGTGGCACAGCCAAATCGTCAGTGAAGGCCATGAATACTAATGGATTATAGGGGAATCGCTTATGGAGGAAGAAGAGGTGGAATCAAATTGTCTCGTAAGCCAGTCTTCGAAACCGTCTTCGCACTGAATCCTTGCCAAGCACCGAGGTTCATTGGGAGCTACAAGGGAGAGTCGCTGTTTGCCAGGTCATCAGCAACTTGGGCTGTTAAGGCCATGACTTTAAGGAGGTATACGAGCTCATCAAGCATCTCCAACGAAAAAGAAAACATATTGTAGGTAAAAAAGTACTCGGTAATAGACTCAGGGCAATCAACTAACTTTTAAAAGACAACCACCATGCCCAATTGCCCATAAGGCCGCCGACTCCTAGTCTAAGACCGCTGCCCAAGCCAGTATCAGTAATAGTAAGGTACAGTAAATCTTCCCTCCTCTAATGTTGCCAGGTCAAGAATCAGTGATAAGCACTATGCTGGCTATCTAGTCAAAGAAAATTATCCTAGATAGTCAAGAAAGTGATTTAAATATCCCAGATTCAGAAGATAAACCGTTTTCTTCAGTAAGACGACCAGATGGTCGAGCTGAGTCCCCCGCCCCCGGCCTCCCGGTCTCGACTGCGCCCTTCGGTGCTAAAAGAGTCAACCTGACTCCCAAAACAGAAGGATATATTATAGAATAACCCTATATCTATCCCTCAACTAAATCCCTACTGTAAACTTTATCAAAAACTATCTCCTGTCATGTTACCAATCCTTTTTTTTTAAAAATGTAGCTTTATGTCTTCGGGATCGGGTCAGACGAGAGTCTCAGCTTGATCTCACACTCGCATCAACCAACCTTCGCAGACTGGTCAAAAAAGTTAAACTAGCCATGATGTGCTATCTAAGCATATGGGAACTCGTTTTGACAATTGGGCTTGAAGGATAGAAGCTGGCCAGCAAAAGCTTAGGACAGAGCAGGTGGCGCCTACGTCCAGAGTCATCACTCGACACCTCAATAAAACCTACGTCCGAGTCACCAATCAAGTTAAGATAGTCGCTTGCGTATGTGATGCGACCGGTAGCAGTCCTCCCAGTCCTCTGCTGTTGTTACTGTCGTTAGCACTACTTCCTAGAAGAGCCGGCAGCTTCTCGAGATATCCCACAGGTCCTCATCAATGGCTATCTTTTTATCGTACTATGTCATCTGAAAGCTCAAAACCTTTGTGAGAGTTAATGAGCTATCAGGAGGTAAGGTTGAGTTGTTTCTTGGGGAAGAAGGGGAGGAGGCAGGAGATGAGAAAGAGGACCTTAGCGAGGAAGATTAGACTCTTTTACTGAGTGTTTTTGCCTAAAGCTGCATGGCTTTCAATCCGCCTAATGCACGGACGAACTTCTGAGGGCGGATGTGCTATGTATTGGGTAGAAATGGAGCAGACAGGACGGTCATCACAGTTCCTATGACTTATTGTTTGGCTTGATTGCCATACACGATGAGGATTACATTGAAGATTAATCTTTTCTCGCAACACCCAAATTTGGGCTGAAGTACATCGTGCCTAAGTTACTATCCGTGCTTCATTCCTTGTGAAGCAAAAATTGGGTACACATACCCGAGGTCCCTCCCTGTATTATGTTTATCGTAAATGTCTAAGGTCTAAGGTCTAAACTTGCTGCGTTACGACAGCTCTAACTGAATCTGATAAGATTAACTCCAATTAAAATTTTTAAGATTAGCTGATTCCGAGGAACAGCGGGAGGAAGAACGAGCAAAACACTTGGATGGACAAGGGCGCAATGGCAATTACTGCTGTAGAATGAGGTCCAGGCGTGATACCCCAACCCCAAGGGGCGCCCACAGAGAAGTAAATCATCACTATCGTGGCGGGTTAGCACATGTACAAGCCAAAAGACGGCGCACAAGGTGGTGCAGGATGTACTTACTGGCTGTGAGAAGGATACATATGCCCCATGTGTAGCGGAAGACCTTGATCATCTTGCTGAGGCCAATATAGAAACCCGTAGGTCCCATCTCCTTGGCAGTGGCAGCCCACTCGATATCAATGGCCAAGAAATGGCACAAGATGGCTTTGGCGCAGTTGAGACTGAGACCGCCGAAGTAAAGAAACATGAAGGGGAGCCATTTGCCTGCCTCGAGCAAGGCAAGCCAGAAGGCAGCCTCCTTGAGTTTGTGTCGCAGCATGCTGAAGGCTACAGAGCCAAACAAACTGAAGACGAGGACGAGCGAAAGCCAAACTCCCCATGAGCGGAGGTAGTAGTGGTCGACGTCATCGGGAAACATGCCAATGACGAAGTAGTTGACGACTGTGAGGAACATTCCACACGCAATTCCCATATCTAAACATCGTTAGGGAAGGCGTTGCATTGCACAAGAGTTGAAGTGACTCACAAGTAAAGATGTAGGCGAGGATGGTCACTTTGCTCGTGACGGGCACGTTGCTCCAAAGGAACCGATAGAAGAGTCTCGTGAAAGGACTCTTGTAGATCCACTGATAACTAAAATGAGGTTAGCACTGCGTTGCACTGACGGCGTAAGTCTCTCTTACATCGGGTTGAAGACAAGCTCGTTACAGCCGTAGGCATATTTCTCCCATCGAGTCAACTCATCGTAGAGAGTGAGCGACACACCCTCCTTGAAGTCGCCGTTGTGGTAGGTGGCAAGACGGACCACCATGCCCGCCATCTGGACGCGGAGACTGATGTCGAAATCTTCTGACACGTGAGACTCGGACCACCACTTGCTCAGGCCGTCCGACGAGTCGACAAATGCAACGCTCTGGATGGCTTTCCAACGGAGGAAAGCGTTGTGGCCGACGAAGGGGGAAATGTCACCGGTTCCCACGCCATACTTGATGGCCGTGTAGACAACGTTGGTAAAGTAGGTGACTAAAGACATCAGCTGCTGTTCGTTTACTTTCATTCTTGAAAGCTGGGACTCACTGCCGTTCTCGAAGGTGTTGTGCACAACCTGCATGACGCCAGAGCCGTGTTGGAGAATGGCGACTTCAGGGCTTTCATGCATTTCCAGGGCGCCGTACAAGAGACAGTCAACAGGCACTCTCGTATCGCAATCAATGCTGTCTCATCGTTAAAACGAGTCACGGAAACCATCCGGGTGCTCAAGACTTACATCAGAATTATCTCGCCGATGCGGATATTTCCCTCGGCCCCTGTATTGAACATTAGCATGGTATGATCCGGTGGGAATGAGCCATGACTCACAAGTGCGGCCTTCGTCTTCAGACAACATGTTCTGCAGGGCTTGCTGGTAGATCTCGTTGTCATCCTCGACAGTCAGGGTCTCCTCGGTGCATCCACGCTTCTCGCACTCGACCTTTGTCAAGCGACTCATCTCGTCTTCGACGCGGTTAGAGAAAGCCAGGCCGTAGTTCATGTTACCAGCCTTCTTGAACTTTCCCTTACGCTCGAAGCCGATCTTGTTAGCAACATCCTGTGGTGACTCGCCTTCCTTCTTCTCTTCGGTCTCTTGTGGCGCCGCAGACTTCTTGAACGAGAACCAGGACTTCTTCTTGGGCAGCTTCCTGTTGGGTAGACGCGCAGTGAACCCAATCTCATTCTCGCGATAGTATTGTCGCCGCGCCTCTGCAAGCTCGGGCTGAATGCACTGCATACCATCATCGTTGATGAAGACGGATGCTGTGCCGCCTTGCTCCTCGTAGTACTGGATGGCAGCCATCACGGAGACCATGGTGGGGACGATGACACTAAAAAATTTAGAGATGCGTAGCCAAGTAGATGTGAGACTTGACATACCCTTTGAGACCTTCCTTGTACACGGGCATTTGGATGGTGATGTGTGGCAACTCGTAATTCCTGTGCCTTTTGGGGTTTGGCTTGACAGCTACAGGTGGTCAGATTTATGTGTAATCAGCTTGAAGGTGAGTCAACTTACCAGAATGGAAGGTAGAGTTTTGCATGCACAGGCCGACTGGCAAGAAGATCTGGAAGATACCCGTGACTATGCTGATGAAGAAGAACTAATACACGGATGAGTAACCGTGGGACTAACTAAAGCGTGGATGTCTTACCAGTGAGATCAAGGCCAGTCCCGGAATGGTTGCGGCCTGAGACATGCGTTAGGTCTTGGATATTGTACCCGTAACTTCAAAGTCGACTTACAAGAGCGAAGCGAATGAAGGACCCATCCCACATGTACTGTTCCAGTAACTAGAAGTGAAGTGTCAGTGAAGGAAATGCTTGTGTCAGGATGGTGTCAACATGCCTTCCCAACGGCAAGACTCTGAGTCACCATGACCAACAAGAAGGCAATGCTAATCTTGACGGCATGGAGTCGTAGAGTCGGTCGTACTGGAGAGTTGCCCTCAAGGTCAATCTCAGAATCACTGTCTTCGTCGACTCCCTCTTCTAGGGCAATGGCTCTCTTGTAGATGTTATTCTTCTCATCGATTCCTCCTCTCACGACCGACTCCGTCTCCGGAAGTTGACCTAATTGCCAAGCAAAGGAAGAGTTTCGAGAGAGGCCGGGCTTGGTAGCGCCAGTTGGTGGCCTGGAGATCTAGAGACAGTGAGTATGAATCATGAGAAGGGACACCTTCACTTACCATGCCAAGTAGCTGAGTCTCCAAGTCATTCGCAATGGCGACAACAGCCTTCGGGTTGTTGGACCATACGAGCATGACGCGCTCTCTCACGACCACACAGCCACTGGACAACGAGGTCAGGTCTGAGTGGACATCTTGTAAGGACTCGACGACTGGTAGTTGAGCGGCAGTGGACTCCATGAAGATGAACTTCTGGCCAGGGGCGATCGAATCGATAATCGAGGGCACTATCTCGGAGGCTATGGACAGGACCGCATTGGCATCGAGCCTGGCGACGGCCAGCTGCAGAAGGGGATTGACATTGGCTGGCTGGAAGGCATAGCCGTCCTCGAGCGTCTTGATAGCGACACATGTCTCAGAGTGGCCACGGACTATGGACTGCCCCTCAGGTTCGTCGAATAAACCAAGGAGAGTTGCCCGTCGAGCATTGTACTTGAGGAGCTATATGGGGCATGGCATGTTAGAACATCTCCGCTTCACGAAGACACAAGGCAGGATGGTAGACTCACCACGCCGGTATCTTCCAAGGTAGCCTCGTGAACGGAAGAAGCACGAGATGTGACACCCGAGGCCGGTGTTGATAAGAGCTCGGAAGGGAACCGCAGCGATGATCGTTGATAGGCCGGGCGAAGTTTGGTCGGAGTCGGGCTCTTGGGGACAGACAACCCATCAGAAGGCTCGATGCGGCCCTCGGCGTTGAGGTCTTGCAGCTCTTGGGGCGAATCATTGTGTTCAGGGCCCTTGGAGACCGTCGCTGACTGTGGAGTACTCATCCCTTCGAAGCAACCCTTACAGTTGCTTTGAGAGTCAGTTGCTGCTGCTGCTGCTGCTGCTGTTGATAAGACTGACTGGGAGAAAATCAAAGGAGACAAAACACAGCGAGCGGGAGATTTATTTTCATGGTCTGGCTTCCGCACGGGATGGGTCTTGTCCAAGTATCGCCATCCCAACGGAAGCCATTGCCTAGTATTCTTTAATTCAATGACCCAGCCATCTTTAGCCCACGGATAAGAGAAGGCACTAAAGGAGACACTATTGAAAGCCCGGCAGGATCGAGACGATTCCGGAAATCAAGAATCAGGAGCGGTCTCGTACCCGGCTGTGCAGGCTTTACAGGATGGCGGCAAGACTTCTCCACCGAGAGGGAACCGTTCAGGATCCTCTACCCAGATTACCGACGTCAAGTGGAGCCGGTCAGCACGTGTAAAGCGCTAAGCAGTCAATTGGCGAACCGCTGGGGCATCGGAAGGGGTTTGTGAGTTGGTGAGACTTCACAGGGGAAGGCCAACAACTCCTTCCTTAGCTTCCAACTGATAAGGGGGGGGCATGCGGCCGATGGTCAACGGCAATTGAGATGCCAAGACGTCGCCTACCGAAGGAAGCATCAGGATGTGTTGGTGTTATCATAAGCCATCCGCCCATGCGAGGATGCCATGCACGCCGTAGGGGTTAATTGCCGGGAAATTTCATTCAAAGATAAGGCGACGTACAACCCTTTGGGTCCTCAAGCCCTGGCTCAAGCCTCGATCCGAGCCCCTTGCAACGGCGATGTTTACTCAGCTTTTCACTAGCTCCTGCATCCACGGCCCTTATCAAAGGGGGGATGTTGGGCTGAGGATGTCCAAGACGGGACAAGTGAGGCTGAAGGCGGTTTGGTGGGCTGAGCTGGTTGTTTCGACGTCAGTGGGTAATTCGACAGAAGCTTGGCGTTGACAACCCCCCTAAACCTCTATTTGGATACACAGCCGTGGATTCCGCTTCGGACATGTTGGGACGGCCCCGATAGTCTGGTGTGGCGGCTGACTGTGCGACCCGCGATGGTGGTGCCGACTTCACCCTTAGCTCAGGGCCGCGATGGATTCAAGCGCCAAGATAAGGATTTTTTTTTCGCGCACTAAGAGCCGGCGCCAAGCATCTGGCAGATCTCAGCCAAAAACCCCTGTGCCCCTGTCTCAGCCCAGCGCCACTGCGATCTATTCAGCGAGACTGCCGGAATAGGGCAAGGTGGTGGTCGGTGTGCCGTCGATGGCGGGCTGAATCTATAGATAAGGACCGAAGAGGTTATTCGTTGGGAGGGGGCAAACATGGGCAACGGCGCCCGTTGTGTGGGACTACTGTTCTCTTTTTTTCTTTTTTCTTTCTTTTTCCTTGTCATTAGCGTAGGGCCCAACTCACCTCCCCCTGCAGACGCCTATCATGCAGTCCTCATGCCTTGAACCAGAAACGTGGCACACCGAGCGGCGCCAACCTCCCGACCGCGTCCCCAACGCGAAACACAGCGGGCAAGTCAGTATCGGTGACTATATGCAGCCAGAGACGACTGACTCCTGTCAAGCATCGGCAAGGGCGTCTCCTGATATCCTCGCCGTTACTCGCGCAACTACCGGAGATGGCCATTTGCCGGCGAAACGGGCTAACGCTTCGAGATGCAGCCCTGCGCGAAGCATCCGGGCGGATCGCCGTTCTGCTCCAGGCCTGGCCACCACGCAGTTTCCCGGCGCCAACATATTTGCAATTCCCATGGCTGAATTGAGTTTCTCCGTTCTAGCGCCGAGAGCTGGGCGTTAGCGCAATCAGTCGGCTCCTCCTGAGATTGCCGTTGGTGTCATGGGCCACGGTGTGTTGGTGGATCTGCATCGGCCAACTAGACCTATCGCTAGTGCAGCGCCTCATCTTGCCCGGCTCTGTTTACTCCTTGCGTGTTTCTTCGTTTCGTCTTTATGTGTCTACTACCTATGGCCCTCTCTGGCCCTCTCCTCCTGCGGTAGCTGCTCCCCAAGCCGACTCTTCTCTTCTTCCTTCGCGGACCACTCTTCCTCTAGATGTCCAACATGTTGAAACACGCCAGAGTTGGGTCTTCGACCAGCATACCTGGGTTGTCCAGGAGTCAAAACAGCACTGCTTTGAACCTGGCCGACGATGCAAGTGTTGAACGGGTTGCAAAGCGAGGTTCCAGCAACCCCTTTGCCACACCTACATCCGTGACACCTGCACCCTCCGTTTTCTCCAAGCAGCCACAGTCGACATATCGCAAGAGTTAGTCATGACCCCCGGAGCCCTGTGAGTGAAGATGATTGATGAAAGAATGCAGTCCCGGCGCCGCGACGCTTCAGAAGTTCTCGGCTTGTTGGCGAGTGAGTGGTACCCAGTTTGTTGTCCAGAGTTTCCTACTTACGACGTGTGTGTGAAGTTATGAGAAACCATGGCTTGTGACCCCAGGTAGAAAGGTGAACTGGGACAGTGTCATCTTTTACTCCTTCGTCATGGTGGGTTTTGGTAAGTGAACATGATCTGTGTCATCAAACTATCGATGCACCGCCACTAACATCACATCCCATTACAGCCCTTGCCGGTCTGATCTGCTGGATCAACATCAAAGATATTCCCAAGCATGAGGTAGGCTGGCGCTGGGCCTCTTGGTGACGAGCCTTTCTAAGTATATGATAGTATTGCCTCATCCTCGATGATCAGTTTGAAACCTTGGACAAGAACGTCTGGTCCCATGAGATCCAGATGGACGGCTTTGGGTATGTCACTACTCCAGTTTGTTGACTAGCGTGGAAAGACTAACTTGTCTGAAGAACAGGATCTTTCGACTGGACCACGGACGATGCTGCCAACTCCTATGTCGATGCTCAAGGTCTTCACATTGTTCCCACAACCACCCTTGAAAGCACCAACATTACCTACGATCAACTCATCAACGGGTACGAACTCCAAGGCCTCCCCACCCCCTTCTTTCGAAGTTGAGTACTAACAATATTCAATTAGATACACCGTGAACTTGACGACAACCGGCACATGCACAGATCGTGCGGAGCGTGTCGCTCAGTGGATCGACGGCGGAAGCCAACCATGCGCCGCAAAAAGCAACTTGACCAAGGGCCAGATCATCAATCCCGTACGATCCGCTCGCCTGACGACCCTGGGCACCAAGGCCATCACCTACGGTCGAGTCGAGGTCGTCGCCAAGATGCCCAAGGGCGATTGGCTGTGGCCTGCCATCTGGATGATGCCCCGAGACTCGGTGTACGGCGAGTGGCCGCGCAGCGGTGAGATTGATATCGCCGAGTCGCGCGGCAACGATGCGGAGACGTATCCGATGGGCAACAACATCGTCAGCTCGGCCTTGCATTGGGGCACGTCCTATTCCAACGATGCTTGGAGGAAGAGCTACGCTGAATGGGGGAGGAAGAGGACCAAGTACTCCGACGGTTATCATACCTACGCTCTTGAGTGGTCTGAAAAGTATCTCTTCACATGGCTCGACGGTCGCCTCCGCGTGAGTAGCTGACATAATCCCCTCCGCTGTTTATCAAAGTGCTTTGCTAACATAACATCGATCTCGAACAGCAAATCTTCTTCTTCGACTTCACAAGCAACGAGAACATGTGGACGTACGGCGAATTCTGGCGCACCCCCGTCAACAGCACCCTTCCTCCCAACCCCTGGATTCAAACCGGCAAATCCAACTCTCCGTTTGACCAGTCTTTCTATCTCATCCTCAACGTTGCCGTCGGAGGAACGCAGGGCTGGTTCCAGTAAGTTAAATCCACTCCCAGACCCTCAGTTGCTGCCCAGTCCGCATGGCAAGTTCAGGACTGACTTTGCACGATAGAGACGGGATGGGCGATAAGCCGTGGGTCGATGGCAGCAAGACCGCCATGAAGGAGTTTTGGCAGGCTAACAGCACTTGGTTGCCAACCTGGGGCGCCGTCGAGGATCGTGGCATGGTCGTTCGGTCTGTGAAGATGTGGCAAGAGGGAGCCTGCTAGATGCATTAGAGACATGGTTTAGACTTGGGACATAGATATTTTTAGATTTCCTGCTTTTGTGGCACTTACAAGCGTTTAATATCAACTTGGTTCGATTTCTTCACAGGATTGAGTCTCATATGTCTGTCTTGAGGCGCGTAAAGTACTCTTTTTTTATTCGAGGACAGTGGGAACAGGCTGTCGTGCCTGGTTCAGCCTCTAGTAGGGACGATTTGCATTGGCGGTTTTCTCCACGACTCGCCAATCTCCTAACCTGGACAGTCATGATGATCCAGGCCGGGATAGCCGAATGCCATAAGCCCAGAATTGGTCGGCTTGTATAAACAAATACTGCAGTGACTTTGTTATTCCGTGAGACAGTTGTTTTTAAGAAGCGAAACCAGGTACGGGTTTCAGCAATCCCAGAATTGCATGGCTACCCTAGACGGATGAGTGTTGCTTGTTGTCCTCGTCAAGACGTCCAACCAAAGGGCGAGTCGGCACGCAAGTCAGACCTCAATAGGAATGGGCAGTATTCCGCATGCCGCACCCCAAACCCCTGAAAATACTAGCCGCTCTAGGAGAGCCCGTCGCGTAATCCATGTGTGGTAAAGTCTGCGTCGTTCTGCAGCAAGGCTGGATCCGCCAGGCTACCTGAATCAAAGAATTTCTCGAAGCTGTTGAATGCATCCACCGACAACGCCCATTCCATTAACTGATTAAACTGACCGAAATCATCCTGCCGACTGGGATTGAGCCACTCTAGATCATCTCCAGTCTCATTGCCCGAGGGGCTTGTTCTCTGCTCGTTGCTGTCCACACTGCCAAAAGAGGTGATCCCGCGACTCAGCTGTTTGGCAATTAAATCTGCCTTGGCTACCAAATCTCTTGCAATGGTTGCCGCGTCCTTGCTCACGGCAAAGTACACGCCGAAGAGGTCAAAAATCGACACTGCCTTGTCCAGCGCCTCACGAGCTCGGGGAGTTGCCGGGTGAATGGGGTAAGCGAGGATGAAGCCGATGATTGTCACGGCAGCGTTCCATTGCAAACTGAAATACTCGGACCAGCCACTCAAGACATCCGTCTGGGTTATCACCTGGTGCATGATGAGGGTGAAGGAGATGGCATGATTGACGCAGGTCGTGCTGTGGGATTCTGATACGGGCGTATAGGTACCTGGGTGAAGAAAGAATGAGATAAAGGCGCGGGTGAGGTGAATCATCTTGTTATGGTACATGAGTTCGAGGCAGATACGCTGACGCTGGAGCCACATTGGTGCAAGAGACTCAATGTCAAGGGCCGAGCGATCTGTCGAGTATGCGCGGCCACCATCACGGCGCTGTGTCTTGAGCCCGACGGGAACATCGTCGGCCCAGGCTCGCATGGCTGTGAGCTTTGTAGCCAGCAGCTCCGCACAAGTCTCCAGTGCCTCGGGATTCTGGTATAGGCATGGGAGTCGATTTTCACTGATAACTTCGCCGCACTTGAACAGCAGCGAGTCATGGATGTCTACCAGGACGAGATACAGCTTCCGCGACTGGGCGGTGAAGGTGAGCCAAGTGATGGTACCATCAGGGCCCGAACGATAAGCGCCCAGAGCGGCGTTGAGATTCGCAGTGTCCAGGTCGTCGGAAGGCGGTGTCACCGTAACCTGGGTCCGGTCAACGGCGAGGGGACGGCCGAATTTCGTTGACGTTTTGGCATCCAGATTCCAAAGCACCCACCAGATTCTCTTGCGCAATTCTCTCTCTCCGTTGGGCATGTCCGTAGGAGGCTCAATGTGTAGGCCCAGGACCTGAGCGGTCCGGATGGCTTGTGCGACCAAGATGTGGCACATGTTCTGAAACGATGCGCCGCAGAGATAAGCGATCATAAAGATGTAGCACTGTACGGTTGTGATGGAGGGGCTCTCGAGGTCGGCGGTGAGTAGGGACTGCGATCGACAGAAGTAGTATCGTCCTGCAACATTTGCATCCTCGAGCGAGTCCTTGTTGAGTTGCGGGATAAAGGCATAGCCGTACTGAAGGCATAGAGCCAAGATGATGTCCACGAGGGGCGAATGTGTCCGGTATTGCCGAGAAGGTTCCCATAGTGATGCATAGTGTCTTCTCAGTTCGACTTCGTCAACAACGGGTAACAGACAATGATAGCCTTCCCAAAATATCCTGAGAAGAGCCTCTTCCTGCGACCGGGTGAGAGACTGGTCTGCGCCCTCCGCGACGGAATTCATAGGAGTCCCCCCTCTCGCAACACCGTCGTCGTATACGTTGTTTTTTATGTGCATCTGGGTATTTGTGCTTGCGCCACGGGGTAGCATACTCCGGTCCGGATACTGCTGCTGCAATGCTTTACCCAAGTAGCCCCCGATGCGACGCACAAAGTAGAAGGACGATGAAGGGCCGTAGTAAGACGTTTGTTCAGACCTTGCTGTTGCAACGAAGATGCCTTCCCACTGGGGCCTTCCCGGGTCCTTGTCAGACGCAGATGGTGTAGGTAGCTGTGACGAGCCAGGAGGCAGGGATGATGGCGGATTCACCAAACCTGGATGAGGCAATTCGGAGGAATCGTCAGGTGTGCTTGTGGATTCTGCCTGATGCTGATGACAAGTTTTGCATTTTGAAATAGTCACCTCCAGTTCTTTCACCCGTGACTTCAGTCTATCAATCTCCCTACAGGCTTTGACATCAGACGAGGATCAGTTCATTCGTGAAAGTCATACCTGAGCGCCATTGGCAACGTCCTTGGGTCCTCGTCACCCTTGTAGGTGCAATGTATGTCCCGTTGACCGCAAGCCTTACAAGGCTGCCCATTATCGCATCTGATCTTTCTCGCCCGGCACAGGTCGCAAGCGCGCGAAATTTGCTTCCGCATCCTTCTTCCGGTTTGCGTGATTTCGCCCACTAAGCCACCTGGGTCTATAGACGGCCCGGAATTGGCGGCGTTCATGATTTGATGTGGTTGCTCCGAACCGATTGCGAAAAGTCGGAGGTTCGACAAAGTGATACGACCATGAGAATGCGGGGAAACGGAGTTGCCGGAACTTGATTCCGCTATGTCCGTCAACCTCTATTATGCGCCAGCAAAGTCTGTTCATCGCAGAACGGTGACTTGTACGGTGCCACGTTAAAGGGTGCTCCATTGGGTGGAAGGCAAGGCTGTTTTTCTAGCCGTATGGCTCACGGCATCCTGGTGCCTGAATGCGCCCATTGCTAAATAATGGCGGAGCATGGCAGTCCATTTCCCAGTTTATGATATTGAAACTTGATGAGCTGTATCTCTTTACCTTCATTCCATGCCTGATGCAAAAGACCAAGTCTGGATTGGCGACGAAGTGATGGCAAACCCTACGAGAGCATCCCATGGCTTGGGGGGTTTATCCATAGCCCAAGGTTGACATCCTCCCGCGAAAACACAGCCAAGGGTTGCTCCTCGCCCTCAATACTTGTAAGAGCTTCGTTAAGAGTTGAACCGGTCGTGTAAGAAGACACAAAATGTAGAGACAGGGTGTCAGATAACGTAGGGTTAGATGAGTAGCGCAATTGGGGCCGGGTGTTGTAGATAAGTTTGAGACTCGAGGTAGTGGGTTTTGAGGATAATGAGACGACTGCAGGGGTTTATATCCATTTTCAGGCTCAATGAGGAATTACTAATGCTCTAATGCTGATCGGTCTAGATCCAATTCTGCGTGCGCGGAGTTTCGGATACCATCTAATCAATACCAGCAGCACGCTCCGAAACTCCGTGATAGTGGGGCATCGCTAACCGAACTACGACGGCCGATACTCCGTCAATATTACCAATACGGAACACCGACTACCTAATTATGCATTCATCATAACGCAATTCAGCATTAGTATTTTGACTATAAAGAGGACCTCTCAACCACATACCAAACATCCATTCCAAACCAAGTTCGCTCAGTAAATCAAACTCGACTTGTTTGCATATCAATATTCACACAATCCACACCCCAACCCAACAAACAACAATGGCTGCTTCTGACAAGTCCCAAACCTACTTCCCCCTTGCCGGCCAAGCCGAGGATGGCTGGACCAAGGAAGATGAAGCGACGGCCACATGCTTCTGTGGTGCCGTCCAACTAGCCTTTGTAAGTCGAGGAGCTAGCCTGTACCCTCTTGTCCCCTGATAATAACACAAACCCGCAGCCCGTCCAAGGCCCTGGCCTTCTCAACTCCTTTGTCTGCAACTGCTCGGACTGCCACAAGATCACAGCGTCCATGTTTGCCTCCAACTTCACCGTCGACGACAAGTACCTCAAGCACCTGCGCGGGCGCGATAACCTCAAAACGTACAGCCAGTCGAAAACCGTTGCCTCGGGTGGAACCATGACCAATTACTTCTGCTCTACTTGCGGGACGCTCATGTATCGAGTTGGCACCAAATTTCCTGGAGCAAGCATCTTGCGGATTGGGACCATCGACGACTTCAACTTGCACGAGACGAAACTCAAGCCGCAAGTGGAGCAATTCACGAAGAACCGGGTAAATTGGTTTGGTGGTGTCAAGGGAATCAAGCAGGTGGAGGGGAATGCTTTTGCCTAGAAGAGGGACAGCGCACTATCAGAAGATGTAGATGCTTTGGTCTTGATCTCTAAGCAGAAAGGGATGGAGGAAAATTAAGTAGAAATCGAAAGTCTGAAATATTGGCAAAGCACGTTCAGCTGGGGGGCAAATTTGTACAAGAAAAGCGCCTGGGCGGTGACCGTATGTACTAGGCGATCAATCGAATTAAGGCATCACCAAGAGTTGAGACGAATAGCTTTTGCATTCAAGTCATGAAATACCGTGTTGCATATAATAACTCCCTTCTAGGTCTAATGTCCCCAACTTCCACATAATATCAACTAGACAGAATCAGGCCCTCAACGCAAGGCTTCCCGCTATTCATTTAGGAAAAGAGGCCTAGCAAATCATCAATACCATCTTTACTGGATCTTTCCAACCTCTTCTGCTCCCTCAGCTTCTGCGTTTCTCTTCTTCTGCTGCACTCCTTGGGTTCTGTCTTTTGAGGTTTATTTTGGAACTCCCCCACTGATAGTACTTCACCTGCTGGTAAGACTAGTCCATCGACAGCCTGGACAAACCGGTCTAGCTGGTCCTGATTTGCGAATGTGAGGCAAGCCAGCTCAGCGGATATTACCTCGGCAGAATTTGGCGTAAAGTCGAAAAATTGGCGGACCAGTTTTATCCCTGAATTCATCGTGCGCGGGAGCGAGCCCTCACCAGACTGAACTATCGCAGTAAAGGAATGAACCTGATAAGTTTGCTTCTTGGCTCCGGCACGAGCTATGTGGTCGCACTCCTGGCGAATCCTCAACTTCTCTTGGTTTTCCAAGTAGAGAAGAGCATTAGCCAAGGCTAGAGTTGACAGAGCATCATCTCCAGCATTGTCGGCACTGCCACCAAGGCAGGCGTTCTGTTTATCCGGCTGTGATGGAAATTTGTTTGCGATATCTTTCCAATGATACCTAAAGATTTGGAGTGAAGGAGCTAGACCAGGGATGGTCCCAGCCGGAGCAATATCTCTAGCGATATCACGGATATCTATCCAGCTTGAAAAGAAAGGTATGGCTCTGGGAAAATTCACGGATAAATATGCCCACTCAGCTGCCATCTCAAACCCAACGAGTACGAGGTTTGTCCCGGTAGTGCTGTAGCTTTCAATGAATGCAACAATAGCTGCCTCTAAATCTTGCAGGTCAACTCGCTGCTCTTGGCCAAATCGATGAGGACGACGAGCGGGAACACCTCCTCTCAGGCGGATGAGATCGTCTCGTTTCTGATTGCTTATATTAATGTTAAGAGTTAGACCTTGGACTTGGTTGCTGATGTAAAAATCCTCAAGACGTGGACGGCTAGAACTTGGCCATGCAACATCTTTCTGCACCAGATTCTGGATGAATGCCAGGCCGACTTGGTGAAGGATCCGGTCCTCCTGGCTGCTCACGGCAATATGCTCGGTGTCCAGTGTGATAAAGGCCGAGTCCTTGTCCTAGATGATATTCTGTAGACCTTCCAGAGTTTTAATTCTCTTGTTAAATAGAACTCTCGAACCTGGATCACGTTGAAGTTGTTGATAAGACGCCATGTTTATTTCCGCGTGAATCCCACCATCACCGAAATCGTATGTGTATGTGGGTAAATTTGGATGGCTAGCAACGTTCGCCCCAAGATATCGCCCAGAAATACTCATGGTAAGCAGTGGTGTGGATTAGGAGTCGTACTTTGGATTTACGGTTCTCTCATCGATACAGGTAGTCACGTGGCGATACACAAGGATACACAGGAAGCACAAGATTACGGTACGTACTGGCCAAGCCCCAACTGCATCTCGGATAGCACCTTGTGCATCCGGTATCACGAAAATACGGGAGTTTAGAATCTGGACTTACACGCCTGATCCCTGTCCAGTAACCCTGGGAAATATTCGTGGCGGAGCAGGTCGTCTGATGCGGGAAACTGCGGGATTCGGTATTCGGCTAAACTTCGCGCGACAAAAACGCCGCTAGAATCGACGAGGCTCCGGCTGGTCTCCGAAGGCAAACCGGTGAGGGGCGAATCAGTGGCAGGGTCGGCGGCGACTAGCGAATTCTCGCTGCCTGTATTTCTTCTGCCTACGATGCCTTCATTTTTGCCCTTGACTCGCTTCTTACTAGCGAGTCAGCAGCCATAAGCTTATTTTTTTTTCTTGAGGCCCCCCCCCCCGAAACAACAGTTTTGCTTGGTCCGATACGGAAACGGCCTTCGCTATCCCCAAGTCACGTGGCGGGCTGTACAAGCAATTGTTTCCAGTTTTGCGTAAATTTCTCTGGACGGAAACTCTCGAGCTTAAACATTTACCCGCGCGTAAGCACTTCCCAGCTCTGTCGGAAGGGGAAGATGCCGCGAAAGATTGCCTGTGACTCTTGTCACACGAAAAAGGTACGGGGCATATTTTCCTGATTCCTTTCCAAGGGAGCATAGGATTGAAAGACGTTCAAGATTCACTGTGATCGGGGAGACCCGCAATGTGACTGGTGTGCCCATCGCGGCATCCCCTGCACCTATGATCGAGTCCCCGCTCGGAAGAGGCAGAGAATATCCAGGTACCTCACCCGACTCGTCTCCCCTCGTTGCCTCGTGGAGCCGTGCTGAAGAAGGGCGTGTCCAGTAATCTAGAAGACGAAATCCAGAAGCGACTTCAGCGGTTGGAGAACCTGCTCGGGTCCAACCTCAACCCTGACCTTGACACACTGCAAGACCCAAGCCCGGCAAGGATCTCGCCGTACCCGTCCTCGATGAGTGAGGATGTGGTCGAATCGGTACAGGAAACGTGGGAGTCTTCCCCAGACGGCATGTTCTTCGGGAGCCTCCACTTTGCAGGTTGTGATCTCGGAGACATCAGTTCTCACAACGGCATTCCCGTCTTCTCGGACGAAGGGCTGAAGTGGATCCAGCAGAAGACGGGAGATCCTCACGCGTTCATGACCGTTTACAACAGCCAGTCCCCGGCTTCCATCATTGCGTCTCCGGGCTCGGGCCTCTCGCATGATGCCGCATCGCAGCTGTCGACCGAGCTGTCGGTTCGTCGCTACTTTGACATCTTCTGCACGTCGCCGCTCCGACGAGTCTTCCCCATGGTGGACTCGATCATGTTCCAAAAGACCATCGGGTTAGCGTTCGGCTCGGGGACGGGCCCGCTGCCCCGGGAGGTGGTGGGTGCTAGAGTTTGCGTCTATGCCTTCGTTGCCATCATGTCCTTCTTGGAACCCGAGCGAACCTCGACGGCGCCGCTGAATGCGGACCTGTATGCCACGCGAGCACAAGAGTCTCTGCTGTCTATCCTAGCTCACCCGACCATCGAAGGACTCCAGGCCGCTTTGATGCTAGTAAGTCGGCTCTTTAGCGTTGCGATCCCCGCAGTGCTAACCTCCGTAGTGCATGTATCAAGATTTCTCCGGTCGCCTCCAATCGGCGTCCATGCTTCACTCGCTCGCCTGTCGGTGCATGTTCATGCTTGGCGGACACTTGAAGGCGAAGCCGATCCCGTCTTGGAAAGATGACTCCAGCGGCAACCTCAAAGCGCAGGAACATACCTTTCATCACCTCCGGAGACTGTTTTGGCTTTGCCACTTCTTCGACAAGCACATCTCGCTTCGCACAGGTCACCCCCCGTCCATCGATGACGGTCAATGCGATTTGACATTGCCAGCCGATTACATAAGTCTCAGCATCATGCCAACCGAGCTCAAAGAAGCGCGTGCAGAGACGCAGTCCGAGCCCGTCTTCCCCACTGATATGGAGCTCAACGTCATCAAGTCAAAAGTCTTTACACTGCTCTACTCCCCTAATTCGCTGCAAAAGTCCGATGCCCATCTCCTGCGAGACGTTCGCGAGTTAGATGACGAGCTGGAGCGATGGCGCCTCTCTGTGCCGTTGATCCTGAGGCCCCATCTGTCGGTTTCCGCACAGGCGACGGAGAGGATTGCGGCACGAGACGTGGGGATGGTCCTTATTTTCGTGCATTTCGAATACCTCTACCTGATTGCCACCATACATCGGGCTTGCGGCCGCTGCCGGGCATGGTCTGAAGCCGATGGAGGAGAGATCAACGCCGTCAGCTCCAGCTTGGCGTTGTCGGTCCAGGCCAGCCGATCCACGTTGCTCTACCTCAAGAGTGCCTCCAACTACGTGCATCGGGAGTCTTTTTGGTATGTTTCCCTCTTCGTTGTCTTCAACGCCCCTTGTCTCTGACGTGAATACGGCAGGTTGATCATTTTCTATCCCATGTGGGCGACCTTGACCATTTTCTGCAATATTCTGCACAACCCTCTGGCTGAAGAAGTCAGGGGCGACGTGGAGCTCATGAACTCAATACCTGCACTCATTGAAGGTTGGCGGGTGAGGGAACTTACTCCAAACGAGGTTCTACACCTGAGGCTGGTAGAGGCGTTTGTTGCTGAGCTGGTTCGCCTGGCCAGCTGCGCAATGACCAAGGCGATCGAAGAGAAGGATACTTGGATGGAACAATAGTCCTGGCCTTCGTTTGCCTTTATGGTTTGAGGCTGGCTCAGTTATCCAGACGACAATAAGGGTATGTGAGGACACAGAAGCATGGCAATGTGTTCCCGGTCGTCTGACCTGGACTGAGCATCATGATCCAGGGTGGAGACTCTATTTAAGATCTTGAGTCCAAGGGGCCCAGACCGAAATTTGAGGATTATCGCCACGCTGTTTTCATGAAAAAAGAGGCGGCGAGGAGAGGTACTGAGATAGTCACCGCTGCGAGCGAGCTTTCTATCTTTGTATAGTCTTTTCCGTTGCAGCCCATGGTAACCATCCCCGAGAAGATTTTGAAGGAAGGGAACTTGTGCAGGGCGTGGGATGCTTCGTATCGAGGAAAGATAGATGTGCTCAGCGAACGATGATTTCTTCGAGTCAGCAAAGGCGGGTGGGTCGAGGGCAGGGAGGTCTAAACTTCGATTGTCAGATCTTGAATTGAGAATTTGGGGGAGAGGGTTTACTTGTTGATCTGTAAGTTATTGCGTCACAGATAGTTGGGGAGATGCCGTTACAATTTTGATGTTTAAGGTTCGAAAAGTTCGAAGGCGTCTGATCGCAAGAAGACACCCCCTACTCGAGGACATTGGCGCTAAGCCTGATCAAGCAGAAGCTTAGTCATTTCTTTACCGCAAAAATACTACCTGATTTCTCCACCCACCAAATTCTTGATCATCTTGTGCTGTGATGTTTTACGACAGCCCAGGCATCAACCATTTAAAAGTCTTGGATTGAATTTCGCCAGGTTTGATATATCAATTTAGGGTATTAATCAAGGACCAAAAGTCATATGATATTTGAAATACCTTGAAGTAGAATGAAGGTGGTTTGACTCGGCGTTTACGGTGATAAATTATCCGTATCTCCATAGAACATGTCGATTGCAGCTCGAGCCATCTTCCACCATTCTACAGGCTATGAAGAACTTTCGAACTCTTCTTTAAGCCGCAATCATGCCTTTCGAATTCATTGACAATAATGCTATTGACCGTGCTGCAAGAAGGCGCATCCGCAGCCACGCCGCTTCGGGGAAGAATGTAGGAGGAAAACTCGTGAGGCCATCGAAGAAGAGCCTCCTGAAGCCGAAAGCTACTCGCTTCTACCCTTCTAAAAGTACACTCGATTCGATTGAACGGCTAGGCGAGAAACAAACGGCCTACAAAATTGAATGGCAAGTCGGAGATGGAATGTGTTTTCCGGTACCTCTAGGTTCCGAGTCCCGAGTCATTGTTCGAAAAGGTGATAGCTGAATCTCATCAAG
Source organism: Microcera coccophila (assembly GCA_024112705.1). Taxonomy (NCBI): domain Eukaryota; kingdom Fungi; phylum Ascomycota; class Sordariomycetes; order Hypocreales; family Nectriaceae; genus Microcera; species Microcera coccophila. The sequence continues at coordinate 6,487 of JAMYIC010000354.1, read as the reverse complement.
CAGAAAGCATTCAATACGATGACAGCTGTTGCTAACTATGTACTTACCAGCCTTTCATTTCATTAGTGGGCCTCGTCAGGCCCCGGAGCTGACCGATGCTCTCCAACCTATGGATCTATCATCTTCAATCTGGGTTCAGTATATGCTCATCGACGAAGCCTGTATGCACTTTAAGAGGCTTATGAGTATAAGTGCTAATACCGTAGCAGATTTCCATTGTGTCATGGCAACCTTCATTGGCATTCGAAACCGCCTCGAAAACCACGAAGAGCAGTCGATGGAAGCTATTCAACATTTATCGCAAACATTTCGACTCATCAACGAAAAGCTCTCCGGAGACGATTCCGCTTCAGATAAAACGATCGCTACAGTAGTAGGTATGGCTCAATATGAGAGCGCCCATGCCCGTCATCGTCAGGGTTTAATTCATGTCCACGGACTACGCCAGATGGTTCGATTGAGAGGCGGCATTCGCCATCTTCACCGCCATGTACCTAGACTTGTTCACAAGATACTCAGGTGCGATTTCATACGGATGATGAAGCGACTCTCAAGCCCATGCTCACCCGTCATGACAGAGTTGACGTCGATTGTGCCTTACAGCTAGGCTCAACAACACTATTCAGCATTGGGGATGTCTTGACTGATAACATCGCTCGCCATGACTACTACACCAGCTCTGACAAGCAATCAATTTCTTCTAATATCACCAGTGATGGTCTTGCTCTCTTATGGCAACTGCAACCATGCCTGCGACATCTCTTTGACGAAATCAAAGCTATTGCAAATCTACTTGACGAGGCCAACACTGGTCATCGGCCAAAATTAAATACCTATCAATTTCATGAGACGATCATACATCTCGGTTATCGTCTGATTGCCATAAATCCAATAGGCGGTATTCTTCCCCGTGGCTACCTCGACAACTTGATCCATATTGGTCTTGCAGCTTTTGTGGCGACACAATTATTAGGACTTGATCGCAGAGTTCCAGATAACCCATTATTAGCCCGTGTAGCCCGCTCGTTTGCCCTTGTTATACCTTATATGGGAAGGGATGCTCAAGAGGCTTTGCTCTGGCTACTTTTCATCGGAAGAGTATCACTTTTTAAAGAGCAGGATAGTGTGTGGCTAATTCCAAGGGCAAGGGATGTCATGTGCTGTCTAGGCCTTCAAACCTGGGACGACGTAAGACGAGTTCTCGTGAAGTATCCATGGGTGGATGTGCAGTATCAAAAGTGCGGGCAAGCCTTGTGGCAGAGAGTTATTGACGGGGAGCTCGATGGCCAAAGGGTGGCCTAAGTTATTCGACAGGAGACTCGTTAATTTGCAGCACGCCATTATTGGTTCTAGTTGAGAAACGGGCCTAAATGTTGTAAACAAACATCTATGGAAGCAATCCTCTCAGCACACTCTCATGCTCCGATCCCCGTGCATAATTCTCACCAAAATTCTGCATCTGTTGAGCTGCTGGAATTATATCTCAAGAATCCTGCCCACGCATCCAGGCTCAACACGCTCGAGTTCTTCAGCAACCACCTCCCAAGCGCGCTTTTGGTATCGCATGCCCTCGTCGTCTGTTATCCAGCTGGGCACCTTATCCCTAGATTGCACACATCAGTACCTTGATAGGACAGTGAGCGATCCCACTTACTCTCCAATTTCGCAAGAGTCGAGTAAACACCCATGGCTCTCTTCGCCGGCGACTGCACCATGCAGAAGGGTGCGACTACCGTCCTCGGCTGTTCGGCCGTATTCCGCATGCAGCTTGGCAAGATGTTCACGCACGGCCGGGGGCGCGTTGCGACTGAGCTCAGTCTTGCACAACCCTGGGCAGACGTAGTTGATGACAACTCCAGTGCGAGAGACGGGGAGGAGAGCCGCCAGGGAGCGAGCTACCGTGCTGGCAAAGGCCTTCGAAAGGGAATATCTGGTCGCACTTCTTAGTCGCGGGTTTCCTTTCTTTACGTGGGTTTCTCGTACGTCTTCCTTGCATTTTGGTCGTGGCTGTCCATCTTCTTGATAGGGTCATCTCTAATCCCCTTCCAGTCCTCCTCAGCGCCAAACCCAGCTCGGCTACTGATGATGGTTATGTGAGGCAAGGTACCAAACTGCCTTGCACTTTGGCTCATCTTGGGAAGAATCAATACCGCCAGTAGGAAAGTACTCAAAACGTTCACCGTCAAAGGCAGAACGTGTCCTTCGGCTAAAATCCATTCAGCCGTAACGATAGCTGCGTTCTCAATAACGGCGTCGATGCGGTCCAGTTCGTCTGAGGCTCTCTTCGCAAACGCTTTGACGGAGTCGTAGCTCGCCAAGTCAAGGGCCCATACTTGGACAACATTTTCCTTCTCGGTTGCCTCCTCGATCTTCGCCTTTGCCTCTTCGCCGGCACGGATGTCGCGGACGGCAAGAATAACTTTGGCAGCATCGCATGTCACGAGATGCTTGGCTGCTTCGAAGCCCAGGCCCCGGTTGGCGCCCGTCACGATGTATGTCCGACCGGAGCAAGTCTCCGTTGACACGCAGAGCGGAAGGCCGTGGGGTTGGCTGGCAATGGGGTCAGACATGGTTGATTATTTAATGTTGCTGTGTACGTGCTCAAATAAGACTGTGAGAAGATGTCGATGGCCCTTGAGTTCCGTAGTGGGTGAGCGGGAGCTTTTATGTTCGCAATGAATGTGCATATTCGCAACGTCGCCTAAAATCCTTCCGCTGCGTATTTCGATTCGGGGCTGCTTATTAATTCCGAGACACACGGCTTGGATGGTTCCAATGGCCGTAAGAAGCGGTGATAACCCATGGAGATAAGTTCACAAGGCTTACAGGCTAGTCCACCAGCGAACGAGAGAGAGCTTTCTGAATTGGGTTAGAGATTCTGCCGTCACTGTTCATTAAATTTCTTTGCACGCAAATCTTGAACCCCATCTCCTCCCTGCATCATCCATGAATGATCTGACGCGGATTGTATGAGGTGAATGGCGTGACTGCAAATCGGCCTATTGGAGAGCATTTTCCTCATCGGGCATGGCGCATCATTGAATCCATGACGCGTTCCTTAACATCTGCTCACTGTACGGGACATGGGCCACAGAGTTGCTGTTGGTCTTTTCTTTATCATTAGCCTTGTTCTTAAACTCCCGAATTCCACGGTGTCCCGAGACAAAGCCCAAGCGACGTGCGACTCAGCACAGGTGGCCGCTATTACGGCCTTTTCGCTGGCTGGCTCGGCTTCGGCGCAGCTGTTCATTAAATGAAGACATGGCATGATTTCCCGTTTTTGTTCCTTTCCTTACTCCTATTTGACTCCTCATGTATACCACAGATGGGGCGGGCTGTGCCTGTTGCTAAGTGGCCGCCTTCGTCGCCGTGTTGAAGTTGGTCGAGTCTTTTACCAGCTCCAACTGAGCAGCATAGTCAGGGTATGTTTCGATTATTCCAGTCTCGGTATCTGCCTGAACCCATAGTATGAAGTCGAAATAGGTCGCCGTCATCGCCGCGAACCGACGTGCGGTCTGTGTTTTACCGAAGCCTCTGGGAGCCCGGAGTGCGAAGGCCCGTCGCTCCGACGACGGGTCGGCATGTCCTCCTACCAGGTGCCGTTTTCAGGGTCGCCAAGATATCCTGTCTCCCACGAAGTGGGGATTCTCTGGGAAATCAATAGAGTGACGAGAAAATCTGGGCGGTTGGTCAAAGTTTGTGGGTGCGGTGACGACGGCTGGCATCTGGTGACTGGGCGTGATGTGTCGTTGCGCGGCCTGTCGTTCTCTTACCCGAACTTCAAGGTTGGCAGCGATACCAGCCTCGAATCTCTAGCCGTATTGCATTATCAAACTTCAGATTCAAACTACCCCGACTCCTCGCTGTTTACTCAGACGTTGGCGTAGATAGAAGTAGGAATGGGAATGCTCGAACCTGGTAGACGAAGGGCGGCTATCCCTTGAATGACTTTGACAATCTTCTCGTAGATCTCCGTGCTGCACATGGTGATGTTGTAATAATTTTCGGTCGAGGTTAGACAAGTAGCACCATCTAGGCGTGCGATATCTTCATTGACGATCTGGTAGGGTGTCAGTCGCTGTACATGGTGCAGGTGAGAATTAGACTGTGCGCGCACGACTCTTGACCGTCGCATGATCCACGACACACTTGTCTTTCTGTGCTGGCTTTCAAGACCCTCAGCAACAGAAACAACGCGAATGCTCCGTTCAAGGCTTTCAATCAACTGAATGTAGACCTCGAGGGCGTCCTTGTCGGTTTCGGCCCCAGCCCCTGACTCGATGTTGGCACAAGCCCGGATTGCGGCCCTAAAAGTCTTTGGCTTCGTGAAGTTGAGGGGCGTTCCGAAGAGTATGATGGCCGCGGTGCGCTTTCGAAAATGGTGGCTTCCTTCCGAGAGCCTCAGAGCCGACAAGAAAGACAGCCGTTAGCATTACGTCTTGGAAGAAAGACAGGTTTATATGGCTCAAGACACATACATACCTTGAGAACTATGTAGCCACCCAGGCCGTGACAAAAAAACACGATCGGGGTCTGTTGAGGGTTAACGGAAGAAGACGAGCGACGACATGACTGGCAGATTCCGAATGACAGTGGACGTACCCTAACATCACCATAGACGTCGTTGAGGATTTCAACGAGGCGTCCCGCTCTCATATCAATAGCTCCCAAAGTTGGGTCATCGCTTGACGATTCTTGATCGATGGTTAACATGGTGGCTTGGGGAAATTCATTCCGCAGTTTGTGCTCCAACCCGTATGCGCGGCTGGAGTCCAGCCATGGATTCTTAGAATCTTCCGGTCCGAACAAACCTCTAACAAAAACGACGCTGTGAATGTTGGCGTCGCGCTCTCCTGTTTACGTAGATATGATGCCACAAACTTACTACAAGTTCGAGCTATCCTGCACTTCGGCGACACGGCCGTCCGAGGTGGCCATTGACATCCCTTGAGGTGGACCTCGCAGGCTCATCTTACTCGATACGCCTGTAGTCTAGAAAAACGTACTTGGAGTTCAAGGAGTCGCTTCTGGGTGGACATGGCAACAAAATGACATGATCTGACCAAGCAGACTTTCTCGTCGACAAGTTCCGCTCAAGCTGCTCACACACTATTCGGTGGGTTTCTTAGGTGTTTCTATCCAACACTACTGCACTTTTCAGGGCCTCACAGTATCTATCACATTGCTGGGTTTAGTCACAGCTCGGTTCAGCCACAAAGGCGAGAAAGCACGTGAGGACGACGATGGAACAGAGCATGTCTCGCTAGATATCCCGCAACGCCGTTCCGCTCCACATCTCGTTTTCCATGTTGCAAAAGAGCCTGCAGCAGGCTCGACTATTGCCCTCCGGTCTCGTCCTAAAGAGAAGCCGTCTACCAGCCCTTCCCAACGCGCATGCTTCCTCTGGCATTATGGCCACACAAGCCTTGCCCATACGCCTCACACAAACATCGGTGGCCCTAATCGGATCTGATTCCTACCATGTACAGCGTTAGATCAAGTTATGCACAACAGTCCCTGCTTTATGGTCTAGAGGATGTCTCTAACGCTCAATTATGCCCTCAGGCCACGTTGCCCACCTGGTTCCTCGCGCTCCAATCCAGCCACCAGGTAGCTCTAGCAGTTATTCTACATCATCATGCAGGAAAGCTATCGTTAGCTGCCGTCTAGGATTCTTTCGCTCAGTTCCTTCAGACTAATAACATCTTTCAAGAAGGCTTCACGCGTAACGCCTGTATTCTCGTGAAGACATTGGACAGCGCTACTAATACGGAGCAGAAGCCGCAAATGGCAGCAGATGGCCGCACTGACCAGTGTATTCCACCCGACCTCGCAGATTACCTTGAGGCGAGATCTTCAGCTCTGTGCTTTACAGAGCATTTGTCTATCCCTGGGGGGCCATATTTCGTCATGGGAAAGGAGCTTCACCAAGCATAGCGTCTATTCCTCGATCAGCTGGGCGCATTCGCAACCTCCGTCGTTCCTGATAACACGGCCCCCATCACCGACGAGGGCTCAGGGTAAAAAGGACGCTCCTAAAACCAGTCCTGAGCCCGCTGCTAACAGCGACTAAGCGCTTCGTGTCATTGCAGAGCTCGGCCTTCTACAGCACAGACGCCGCGCAGTTGCCGTCCCGTCTCAACTCTACTTTCTGGAAAGCGAGGACAGCCTCTCAACGGCAGACGCATCTCTGTAAAAGACAATATACACCTGAGCGGCGTGGTAACAGGTTTGGGAAATAGGGCCTACGCTAAGCTCTACGGTAAACAGGCCAAGTCGTCCAAGTTGATAGACCTGCTCATAGCTCAGGGAGCCATTGTAGTCAGCAAGACTAAGCTATCAGCGTTTACAGGATCTGAAATCCCGCCGTGTCAACCCATCGACAATTTTCCGCCATGGAATCCACGCGGCGATAGCTACCAAGGACCTTCTAGGAGCTCTAGCGGAGCTGGCGTATCGGCGGCCGGGTACAATTGGTTAGACTCTA
>JAMYIC010000353.1:14637-53256 GCA_024112705.1 Microcera coccophila | reverse complement strand
GGGGGGGCTGAGAGCAGTCAGGTGGTAGTACTTGAGGGGCAGCGTTTTAGAAACATCAGCCTCAACGGGTCGGAATGGTCCGCATCCACCTCGAGAAGCCGAGGATCTGCACGTTAATCAAGACTTGGAGCGGGGTTGCACGCCACTGCTAAGGAATCCACGACTCGTAGCGAAGACGACTAACAAATGGAAGAGGGCACGAGGGATACTAATGCTGTACGATGCAATCACCAGTCAATCAGCGTCGAGCAACTGGGTCTGATCTCCATCACGAAGAAGCTGCGTTGATTGGGTTGAAGTCTGGTTTAGCGTCCGCTTGTGATCCTAATCCACTCAAAGGGATGTTCGAAAGTGTCTTCACAGGATCTAGACTCAACAATGAGCCGTTGAGAACAGAAAAAAAAAACGAGCAAGGAGCCGTAATCCTTGCTAGGTCTGCGTTGGCCCTTGTGTCGCTGTTACGTAGTACCAGATTCCCATGTACATTAAAAGGAGTCCTCGCAAGCCAAGGAAGATCTCATGGCCCCGTCAATGAGGGGTAGAGCGTTCGATGGGATGGGAGGCAACGTTCCAACAAGGTTAGACTATTCATGCAGCCAAGATATAAAACACACCGATAGACAACGAAACGGCTGAAAGAGTCTACGAGTCATCGCGGACCTTAAAAAGAGCGCAGGAGCGCAGCCAAACGCCGGGCCTAGAATTTTGTTCCTCCTCTATATCTTCCCAAACCCTTTCGCGCTTTCAACATGGGCGTCTACAAGAAGCTCCCCGACAACATTGATGAAGTCGATGTCATCATCGCCGGAGGTATGCTGCCCTTCCCCGCCTCTCTCCATGTCGAGTAGAATTGGTCAGAAGAACAAGACTAAAGATTGGAAAAACTCCAGGCGGCACCGCGGCATGCATCGTCGCCGGGCGACTGGCGGAAGCAGACCCCAGCTTGTCGGTGCTGGTGATTGAAGGTGGCCAAGATAACCGTGGAGTGGAAAGCATCGAGAACCCGGTGTTTTTCTTGGATAACCTGTTGCCCACCAGCACAACCGCCATCTTTTACAAGGGCAACAAGGCCGAGCAGCTGGCTGGCCGTGAATGCATCGTGCCCTCTGGCGGCACCCTCGGCGGCGGATCATCCATCAACTTTATGATGTACACAAGAGCCCAACGTTCTGATCTCGATTCGTGGAAGACCCCCGGGTGGTCTGCTGATGAACTGCTGCCGTATATGAAGAAGGTGTGTGATGCCTGCGGCCTGATGTTTGACTCACCGGCTAAAACGACGGCAGCTCGAGACATACCACGGCAAAGGACACAAAGACGTACACGGCTATGACGGCCCTGTACACGTGAGCGATGGCACATTCCGCTCTAAACTCCCGGAGGAGGAATTCATCAAAGCGGCAACCCAAGTCGGCTACCCCGAAATCACCGATTTGCAGTCGCTGGATGCCAACAACGGTGTTGAGCGGTGGTTGCGTACCGTTTCGCCCGAGGGCAAGCGACAGGACACGGCCAGGGTCTATCTCCATGATAAGCTCAACGGCAGTGATTACCCCAATCTCCATGTCTTGGTGGAGTCCAAGGTCGTCCGGGTGTTGCTTGATGACGACAAGCGCGCCGTGGGCGTCGAGTACACTCGCAATGTTGCCTTCCAGATCGAAGCGAATCCGACACAGCACCCTAAGCTGACCGTCAAAGCACGGAAGCTCGTGGTGGTCTCATGTGGCGCCTGCGGCACTCCATCCGTGCTGGAGAGGTCCGGCCTCGGAGATCCAGAGATCTTGAAGAGAGCCGGCGTCCCTGTTGCCGTCGACTTGCCTGGCGTCGGCCACGAATATGAGGATCACAACCTGATTCTCTACCCTTACGTTACCAGCCTCGAGCCAAACGAAACGATTGACAGAGTTCTCCGAAATCCAGTCGGACGACAAGCAATGATCAGCGGCAAAGATGAAATGTTGGGATGGAATTCCATTGACGTCTCCAGCAAACTTCGCCCAACCGACGAAGAGGTGGCGGCTCTTGGCCCCGAATTCCAGGCTGCTTGGGACAAAGATTTCAAGAACGCTAGTGACCGTCCTCTGATGCTCACAGGACTTGTATCCTGGTAAGGAATGCCATCCCCAAGTCGGGGATCCCCGCAGTACTGACCAGATTAGTTTCCTCGGTGATCCCGCAACAGTTCCGGACGTCCAATATCTCACCGTTGGGAATTACACGGCTTATCCCTATTCGCGCGGTCACCTGCACATCACCGGCCCCGAGGTTACCGATCCCTTGGACTTTGACGTCGGCTTCTTGACCGACGCCAACGACATCGATCTGAAGAAGCAGATCTGGGCATACAAGAAGAGCCGAGAGATCATGCGGCGCACGGCAATGTACCGCGGAGAGCTTGCCGTCGGCCACCCGAAATTCCCCGAAGGCTCGCCAGCGTCTTGCGCCGATATCGACAAGCCTCTTGAAGACGTCCAAAACCTGCAGTACTCCGAAGAGGATGACAAGGCGATTGAGCAGTTCATCCGCGAGAACGTGAACACGACGTGGCACTCTATCGGGACGGCCAAGATGGCGCCGAGGGAAGAGAATGGCGTTGTGGACCAAAACCTGAACGTTTGGGGGACCAAGGGACTCAAGCTCGCCGACTTGAGTATTCCACCCCAGAACGTTGGCGCAAACACAAACAACACCGCCATGGTGGTTGGCGAAAAGGCTGCAGACATCATCATCAAGGAGTTGGGCCTGGGAAACAAGTAGTCTTCATTTTGCCATTCCGCTTTGAGAACTCACGTGGCTCTTCATTTTTTCAAAGTAGACAACGATATAGGGCACTTTTCATGTGAGATTCGGCGTAAAATAGCAGGACAACAGAAAGATGAGGTGAATTAAGATTCTTAGTTAACTAGTGCAAATTACAATCCATGATGGGAGCAAAGCCAATAAGCCCTGCAAAATGACTGAAATGCGTCATGTCAAAATCACCGAGTTCATTCTCCACGAGTTCCAAGTTCACTTGACAGAGTAGATAAGACGATAGAGAGAAAACAATCTATGAAGTCATCAGCTAGGCCGAATGACAGATCCGCTCGCTGAGGGAGAGCGATGTGCAAGATTGGAATATAAAATTCTAGACTCTGGTTTGGGCAACTACCTACTATACAAGGAAGATAAATACATAATGAAAGGCTAGCTGATATAAATACTAAAGAGTTAGCTGAAACATTAGCCAACTCAAAGAGAACAGAGTCTTCAAGATTATGTAAAAGAAGTAGCCGCGGAAATCTCGTCGACAATCCGTCTCAACTGCTTGCTATCACAACGATCATCCCAACCACTAATCTCGACCGACCAAGCACCTGGGACTGGCTTGGCATATATGAAGATGTCGGTTGACCGACTGAGACCATGCTTGGCAAAGATGTTCAGCTTTGGCCCATGTCCCGAGAAAAGGGCTTGACTCTCGTCGATGTTTTGGAACTGTGCTACGCAAGAGTACCTCCGAGAATTTGGTGGCCAATCCGTACATGATTCAAGAATATTAGAGCAAGTGGCAGTCTCGTGCTCGGCGCTGCTACACCGTTGGCGGTGAACTTGGCCAACAATGTCGTCGAACGATGTCTCTTCTTCAATCTCGACCCTGATTGGGATGATGTGAAGACAAGGGCCCGCGACGTTCTTCAGCTCTGGATCTAGCGATGCTCGACCGGAAACGGTCAGGCCGAGCACTACATCTGTGGACCCCGTCAACTTGGACAAGGCATTTGCACATCCGGCAAGAAAGACACTGGCTGGAGTGGCGCTCCAGCTCCGCGTTTGAAGTGGAAGTCTCTCGCTGAGTTCCAAAACCGCCCCGCTCGAATCATCCAAATTCGTAGAAGGCAAAGAGGTTGCGGGTAGAGTTAGTGGCTGAGAGTTTCTCAAAAGCCCCTGCCAGTGTTGGAGGGACGTTTGCTCCTGGGACTGCACATATTTAATGTAATGAGAAAATGATGGAACGGTCGGTGGGGTTTGACCAGCCAAACAGGCCGAGAGTGTACCAAGGACCGGACGGAGACTCATTCCGTCGTATTGAGCGTGTGACAGTCTGACAGCCAGGCGGAGAGAACCTTGAGTTGTGCGCAGGATCAGGAACTTGGTATAAGGTTCGCCTAGACGGAGCGGATGTGACAGTAGGTCATGGAAAGCCACCTTTGAGGACGATTCAAGATCGTTTCCCGAGTCTTGTATAGAGATAGGAGCATCCAGAGAATTAGGAATGACATGCACAAGACGATCCTCAAATGGGGCGAAAATGGCTCGGAGGATGTCAAACTGCGCCCATATCATCGAACAAGCGTCGACAACTTGTGTACCTTTGATTGAGCTTGGCAAATCCAGATACATGACTGCGACAGCGAGTGGTTGCGGCAGCATGGCCAACTCGAGCAAGTCAGCTTGTGCTCCGGTGACGGGGTAAATGTCCGCAATCGCGGACACGTCTGTCCGAAGATACTTTGTAACAGCATCAAGCATATCATCGGAAGAACGAGCACTGTCGCTAAGCTCAGAAACGGGGGTAACCGAGTCGTAAACGACCGAGATTTCCAACGTCTTTGCGCTCGCGAGGTCGGCCAGCGCAGAAAGCTGAGGATATTTGAAGACATCGGCCACTGTGATGGAGAGATTTTGGTCGCGGGCCGCCACAACGAGTTGCATAGCCTGGATCGAATCCCCGCCGATGCTGAAGAAGCTGTCATCGGCGCTGATTTCTGATGCTTCGATGCCGAGAACTGAAGCCCATAGATTTTGCATTTGTTTCTCGGCTTCCGTTTGAGGCCGTCTCTTTTCCTGTGTCCGCTGGGGATGGAATTTCCGTAGCTCCTCGACTGTGAACGCGGCGCCTATTTCGCGTAGCCTCTTTCTGTCTGTTTTCCCGGTTGCGGTAATTGGAACGAAAGCCACAGGTATGAAGGCCGACGGCACCATATACGGAGGAACCGTCTCGGCCAAACCCTCACTCACACGCTTTGTTATGGTTGCCATCCTAGCTTCCAGCTCGTCATCCACATTGTGTTCTTTGCACTCAGGAATGCTCAAAAAGATGACCAAAGCTGCGCTTTTGCCATTGCAAGGCGTTATCACTTCCGCCACAGCCTGCTCGTGGCTAAGCAGGCGTTGTACGTGATACTCGACCTCACCAAGCTCTACCCTTTGGCCGCGGATTTTCACCTGCGAGTCTTTGCGGCCGACGAAGATAAGCGATCCATCCGGGTTGTATCGCACGAGATCTCCAGTCCTGTAGAGGCGGCCGCGTCGCCCAGGTCTCCCCGATGCTCCTTGTAACAGCCAAGCAGGGTCGTTTACAAAGGCAAGTTCATTCGGCCCGTCGTCAAGATATCCCTCGCCGACCAGCGGGCCTTCTAGCCAAAGCTCTCCCTCGGCTCCAATAGGAACAAGTCGATCACCTGCTGGATCAACAACCCAAGTGCATTGTCCAATGCCTTTGCCAATGTTTGGTTGGCCGAGAGCTTCATGGGTCGGGGATAAGGTTATCGCTGTAGCGCACACCGTACATTCCGCAGGACCATAGGCGTTCACGAGTTTGCCGACGACAAGCGAACGTTCGATGTCGGATGGTGTGAGTGCCTCGCCAGCAAGAACCAAAACATCCAAGGCGGATAGGACGCTTGTATCGATGGTTCGAGCGAGCGAGGGCGTGAGTTGGATCAGAGATATGTCATATCGCTGCAAACAGCCAGCGAGATCGCCATGCATCTCGGTCTGGGACGGGATGCAAAGACAACCCCCCGTGCACATGGTAAAGAGAAAGTTGGACCAGCTCATATCGAATGCGTATGAGGCGAAGTCAAGGACTCGTTGATTCGCACGGCTGAAGCCAAGCGCATGACTGTGATAGCGGATAGCACCGCTGAAATTCTGGTGCGATATCTTTACACCTTTGGGAGTTCCCGTGCTTCCGGAAGTAAAGACAACGTAAAGAAGATCTGCTGGCTTCACAACCACTGATGCCAGTAAGTCCTGGTCACGGCGGGACATTTCTGGGCCGAGGTTATCGTCGCTTAAAACTTGGCTGTTGACAACCACAATAGAAACGTGTGGTCCAGCTAGGCGACGGGATCTAGCCTCATTTGCAACTGATGAGACAATGACATTCGGATGAACCTGTCCCACGATCGCGCGTAGCCTCTCATCTGGGAGATTGGTATCAAGGGTGACCGACGCGCCACCGGCTTTCATCACCGCGAGCATGGCCACCGGCGTCATCATCGATTTCTCAAAGCATAAGGGCACAAGCGTATTCGGGCCGACGCCTTGCTCTCGGAGTGAGAGGGCAAGCCGAGATGAGAGCCGGTCGAGTTGTTCGTATGTTAGCTCCCCATCCCAGGCCCAAACAGCGGGGGCACTTGGTTGTTTCCGTGTCGTCTCAGCAATAATATCGTGTACACGGCACTCCGTCGTTTCTGGAACGTCTTTGTTCCATTCCCAAATGTCCTGAGCATCTTGATCGCCCATCATGCTGATCTCGCCCGCCTTCAGCAACTGTTGCTTCTCTGAGCACACCAGCCGAAGGAAGTGTTCAAATTGGAATGCCAGCCTCTGCACTGCTTTCCCATCTAGGATGGCTGAGTCGAAATTGAAGTTGATGCGAACTCCTAATTCTTGGAGATCGCACACAACTTCTAGAGCATATGTCGAGAAGGACCCGAACCGCTCTTGGTGCTGATCTTCGTCTTCTCTTATTGGCTCGAACAACGTGCTTTGTCTGTTTTCCGACACGTCTGGCTGTACGACGAGCAATGTGTTGAAATCACAGCCCCGTTCTGCACCTTGGCTGACCTTCCGAATATTTTGCATGCCCAGCTGCTCGAACGGTATTGATTCTATGGCCTGTTGCTGAACTTGCCTTTGTAGATCTGTAAGTTGTGACTCTGGGTCTATCGTGATTCGAACCGGGAGTGTAGCGATCGTTGGTCCTACCATTCGCTCAATACCAGGTACTGTCGCCTGACGACCTGTGACTGTAACGCCAAAGACAACATCGTTCGAGCTGGTATAGGACGCCTGAAGTAAAGCCCAGGCCGTGCGTATAGCCGTGGATGGTGTAATGTTCGAGTCAAGCCACTCGAGGTTTGATACCGTATACTGATATCCTTGGTCTGTTTGCGTAATATGTGACGGAGAGAAAGCTGGCGGGAATGTCGTCGCTTGGGAGCCCTCGAATTGTCTCGCCCAAAATTCCCTCGCTGCCTCCATGTCCGTATTTTGGACATGCCGGATAAAACCTTGGAATGGGGCAGGCTTGGGCTTCTCATTTCCTTGGTAGGCATCCTCAATTGCAGTCAGTATCATCGGTAGCGATAGTCCATCGTAAAGGGCGTGATGGATCCGCCAGTTGAAGCGAACGACCGAGCTTTGGATGGCATCAAGGCGGAACCGGGACAGTTTGGTGCCGAGTCCCATTTCCTCATTCCTGATGAATGTCGTTCCGTTTCCCCAAAGTTCGGCCGGGCTTTCCTTAACAACAACTTGAACGAGCCCTTGTCCAGACATGTCAATGATCCGGGTGCGTAATATAGGCACCGAGGCTACGACGTCCTCGCAAGCCATTTTAAACTTGTTCACGTCCGTTGTAGGCTGGAGAACAAAGTCTATGTTAGATATGAAGCCGCTGGAGCGCTTTTCTGTGAGGGCTAGCAGGCCCTGCTGCAACGGTGTGCAAGGGAAGACGTCTTCAACCTGAGATTCGTCTAGACAGCAAAACGAGGCGGCTTGGCACCTTGCCGCACTACTGGTGATACCAGTCCTTAATAAAGAAAAGGGAGCTATGGGATCCTCAGGCTCCATTCTGTGTTGCTTCAGTAGCATCGTCATATCACACAATCGGGGGCTCCCGAAGATGTCGGCAACTGTCAGGGATAACCCAAGATCTCTTGCTGCTCCTACGAGACGCATAGCTTGGATCGAGTCACCACCAATTCTCAGAAAGCTGTCGCTCGCACTTATGTTAGTGTGCGGACTTATTCCAAGGACGGAGGCCCAGAGTCGTTGCAGTTGTTTCTCTGAAGCGCTGATGGGTTGCCTTTGCTGTCTTGCTTGGTGACTTTGGAGCGTCCCTAGGTCTTCGAGCGTCAGTTTGCTACCCATTTCCCGTAAAGCTTTTCTGTTGATTTTCCCGGTTTGCGTCATGGGGATATCTTCAATGGGTACGAAAACTGCTGGAAGCATGTATGATGGGACCTTTGTCGCTAGCTCGTTGTCGACTACCTCCGATATGGAGGCAGTCATCCCCATCGGATCCTGTGATTCAACATCTCTGGTGGCTATGAACGCCGCCAGCATCGAATTGACCCCATTGCAGGGCGTCACTACCTCGACTGCGATTTGGAGGTTGTAATCTTTGTGATGTGACGAAAGGACCCCTTGCAGGTGATACTCCACCTCGGCCAACTCGACTCGCTGGCCGCGGATTTTGACCTGTGCATCTTTTCGACCAAGATAGATCAGCGATCCATCCTGAGTGTTATACCGTACGAGATCCCCAGTCTTGTATACTCGGCCGCGTCTGCCAGGTACTTCTGCTGAGCCCTTCAGTAACCAAGCTGGATCTTGTACGAAGGAAGTCGCCGTCTTTTCATCGTCTCCAAAGTAGCCCTTGCCGACTAAGGGGCCCTCTAGCCACAGCTCTCCTTCTGCACCGACAGGAGCAAGACGGTCGTTGTTCTCAGGATCAACCACCCAAGTGCAAAGCCCTCGCCCTCGGCCAATGGAGGGATCAGAACAGATGGTCGTTGATAAGACCGCCGATGTACTGCATGGTGTACACTCAGCTGGCCCGTAAACGTTGACAATCTTTTTGAGCTTTTCCAAACGCTTGAGGCCGGAAGGAGTGACAGGTTCTCCTGCGAGAATCAACACGTCGAGACGAGAGAGTGTTTCCAAGTCCATTACTCTTGTCAGAGAGGGCGTCAACTGGGCGCAGTTTACGCGATACTTTTCTATGACACCAGCGAGATCATTCCGCATGTCGGTTTGTGATCCGATGCAGATGCAGCCACCGTTGGCAAGCGTGAACCCAAAGTTGAACCAAGACATATCAAAGGCGTAGGAAGCAAAATCAAGAACCCTGCTTGTCGAGTCAAACTCGAGCATTGTGTCCCGGTGTTTCAGCGCGCTTGCAAAGTTCTCATGCGAGATCATAACCCCTTTAGGTATTCCGGTGCTTCCAGATGTAAAAACAACATATAGAGGATCTGAAGGCTTTACCGCTTGACCACCGATGGGTACCGTGCTGCCCTTGATGTCGCTGTCCCGCGCTAATCTGCTGCCATCCACGACCTCAACCACGCACGGAGCTTGCCGACTGCTGAGGCGAGTTGCCAAGTCATGATTTGCTAAAGAACAGATGATAATCTTTGGCTGAACTTGATGCATAATACTCTGCAGTCTCTCCTCTGGCTGCGTGCTGTCTAGAGTAACGGAAGCCCCGCCAGCTTTCATCACGCCCATTACTGCCACTGAAGTCCACACTGATTTCTCAAAGCAAAGCGGCACCAGAACACCAGGCCCAACGCCAAGTCGTATGAGCCGTTGAGCAAAGTTGGAAGATAGTTGGTCCAGTTCACTATAAGTAAGATTGCCATCCCATGAGCACACAGCTGGGGCATTTGGTTGCTCGAGTGTTTTGTCTAGAATCAGGTTGTGGATGAGAGACTCTTCTTTCTCGGGCACGTTCGCATTCCAGGTCCAAATATCGCGTGTATCTTGACCGTGAGCAACTTGGATCTTGCCGACCGGCGTTCCAAGTGTCTCGCCCGAGCAAATTGACCGTAACAAGCACTCGAAGTTTGCCGCTATCCTGCTAACCAAGTTGCCATCGACCAAATTCGAGTCAAAACTGATGCTAGTGAGTACACCAGTGTCTTTGATATTGCAGATGAGTTCCAAGGCATATGTGGAGAAATTGCCACCTTGGCTCTGTTGCAAAGATTCGTTGACAGGTTCAAACACCTTGCTTTCGCCTAGATCTCGTTCCATCGGTTGTACTACGAGCAACGTTTGGAAGTCGCAACTTTGGTCTGCCTCCAAGCTGACCTTGCGGATCTCTTGAATACCAACTTGTTCATACGGGACCACGTCTGCTGCCTGCTTCTGGACTTTATGCAGTGTCTCAGCAATAGAAGCCGTATTGTCTAAAACCACTCGAGCGGGAATGGTTGCGATTGTTGGTCCAGCTATTCTTTCGACTCCAGGAACAGCCGCTTGGCGACCTGAAACCGTTACTCCGAACACGACGTCAGTCGAGCCTGTATAAGCAGCTTGCATCAGTGACCAGGCGGTCCGAATGATCGTGGAGGGTGTCACGTCCACTTCTGGCCACTCAATCCTGATGGAGCGTTCCAGCAGAGAATCCGCTTTTGGCATGTAATTGAGGGGAGGTGATGCCGGAAATGTAGTTGCTTCCGAACCTGTGAAGTAGGTACTCCAGAACTGGTTGGCTTCTGCCTTGTTGATGTCCTGGATGTAGCGAATGAATCCTTGAAAGGGGGCCAGAGGCCGCGCATTCTCTCCTTCATAAATCTCTTCAATCAGGTTGAGTAATAGTGGAAGCGACCAACCATCATACAGAGCATGATGAATCGAGAATGAAAAGCGAGTTCCGCGTCCTTCCTCGGTCAACTTGAAGCCGGCCAGCTTCATTCCAAGCCCCATTTTTTGCGATCCATCGTCTTCGATACACTCATCCACCACCACCTGAACCAGGCCTTGGCTTGGCAGGTTAATGATTCGGGTGCGAAGAATCGGAGTTTTGGCTACAGCTTCCTTCACGGCCCTTTTGAACCTCGCAGCGTCTATTTCCGGTCGAAGGATGAAGTCTCGATGCAACACGTAGTCACCCGGGCGTTTCTCTGTCATAGATAGCAAACCTTCCTGTAGTGGCGTGCAAGGGTAAATATCTTCAACTTGATTCGTCTCGATGCCAAATAACAGTGCTGTTCGCCTTCGCACTGCATTAATATCGCTCTCGTTCTTGAGAAGAGAGAAGGGGGTCAAGCTCGTCTCCTCTACCCTCCCATCACCACAATCTTCTAATAATTCAGCAAGGTCGCAAAGCCTGGGATGTTGCAACACATCAGCAACGCTGAGCATAAGTTTGTTCTCCCTAACTGCTCCGACCAGTCTCATGGCTTGGATAGAGTCACCGCCAATCTTCAAGAAGCTATCTTCGGCAGTTATGGTGGCAGCATCGATTCCGAGAACAGAAGCCCACAGGTTCTGCAAAAGCTTTTCTCTTGTAGTGCTGGGCCGCCTTTGCTGCTTCGTCTGTCGATGAGGTTGAAGAGTTGCTAACTCGGCAAGGGTCATCTGGTCACCTATCATCCTGAGTCTCCTCCTATCGATCTTATCGGTTGCTGTCGTGGGCATTACTGCGACAGGGATTACCGCTGCAGGTATCATATATGATGGAATCTGCTTTGCAAGAGAGCTATCTAGTCCGTCGTTTATGGCAGTGATCGCCCTCTGGAAGCTCTCATTAGCGGATATCTGAATAAAGGCTACTAGGACTGGGCTGGTTCCGTCAGTGGGTGTTATCATCTCTGCCGCTAGCTGTGTGTTATCATCGGGGAGAATCTGTCGAACATGATGCTCAACTTCGAGGAGCTCAACACGCTGTCCACGAATCTTGACCTGGGAGTCCTTGCGGCCAACATATATCAAACCACCTTCTGAATCGTACCTCACCAGATCTCCCGTCTTGTAAAGTCGTCCATGCCGACCGGGATGTTTTCCAGGTACGCCATTCATAAGCCAAGGCGGGTTGTCTACATACGCTGCAGCCGTCCGCTCGTCATCGTTGATATATCCTTGCCCGATTAGCGGCCCTTCCAGCCATAATTCTCCCTCTGCACCGATTGGAACAAGGTGGCTGCCATCTTCCTGGTCGACCACCCACAAGCACTGTCCAGCCCTCTTGCCAAGGGTTGGCGGATTCGAGACCTTCTCGCGATAGCTCGTGATTGTTGCGCAAATCGTACATTCCGCGGGACCATAGACATTGACCACTTTGCCAACGCCGGCGTCAATTAAACGGTCGATATCCGACGCCAATACGGCTTCACCTCCAAAAGTCATGACGTCCAGCCGAGAAAGGGTCTTCGTGTTGAGTGAGCGAGCTAGGGACGGCGTCAGGAATGAATACGAAACCTGGTATCGTTCGAAACAGCCGAGTATGTCTTCTCGCATCTCTTTAAAGGAGCCAATGCAGAGGCACCCCCCAGCACAAAGAGTGTAAACAAAGTCTGCCCAGGCCATATCAAATGCATAGGAAGCGAAGTCAAGAATGCGACTTGTTGAGTCGAAAGCCATCTCCTTGTGGTACTTGACAGCGCTGGCAAAGTTTTGGTGCGAGATTTTGGCCCCCTTAGGCTTTCCTGTACTGCCAGAGGTAAACACCACGCAAAGTAAGTCGGTCGGAAGCACCTTTGGCATTCGAATATCATCCTTCACCGGACAAAGTGTCTCTGGTCCCCCTACCACTAAGACCTGGGCTCTGCCCTCACTCAGCCGAGATGCTAGTGCTTCGTTCTCAACGGACGACAGGACAATGGTCGCCTCGGTTTGCTGCAGGATCGCACGTAGCCGACTTTCAGGCTGATTACTATCCATAAGCACTGAAGCACCGCCGGCTTTCATCACTGCTAGCATTCCGACTGGGGTCCACATCGTCTTCTCAAAGCAGAGGACGACGGGCATATTTCGGGTGACCCCAGCCATAACGAGCCGGTGAGAGAGTTGTGTTGACAAGTCGTCGTACTCGGCATACGTTAGAACTCCATCCCAGGCACAAATTGCTTGCTTGTTGGGAAACCGATGAGCCGCCTTCGAGATGAGGTCATGCACACACTCTTCCACTGCATCGGGAACCACTACATTCCAGCTCCAGATGTCACTCAAGTCCTCCTTTCCAACCATATGCAGATCTTTTAGTGACGTCTTCTGTTGATCCTCGGCGCAGATGAGTCTCAGTACATGTTCAAATTGCTCAGCGATGCGGCCCATTCGCTCCGGGGACACAACTGCCGAATCGAAGCTGAAACGTAAAGCCACACCTGTTTCTTGCAGATCACAAATAAGCATAACGGCGTAGGTGTTGAACCCATTGAGAGAGTCCTCGTCTTTGCTATCCGATTCAAAGATCAAGCTCGGCTCCCTATCTGGAGGCGACGGTTGTATGACTAACAAGGTCTGAAAGTCGCAGATAGTTTCGGCTTCCGGACTCACTCTACGAATCTCTTGAAGCCCGGTCTGTTCAAACAGAATTGACTCTATAGTTTGTTGTTGAATCTGTTGCAGCAGGGTTCGTACATCGACCTTCGGGTCCAGCAAGACTCGGACAGGTACTGTGGCGATAGTTGGCCCCATCACTCGCTCCACGCCTGCCATTGCAATCTGCCTCCCGGTGACGATGGTTCCGAAAGCTACATCATGCCAATTGGTATAGGATGACTCGAGCAAAGCCCAAGCGGCCTGGATAGCTGCTGACGGCGTGATGCCGGTCTTCGGCCATTTCATATTAGAAATATCATGCCTGAGAGATTGGTTTGCTTGTGGACGATGTGCTGGAGAAGGCAGACTTGGAAACGTGACGGCTTGAGATCCATTGAACCGGGACTGCCAAAATTCGTGGGCGTCCGTTTTGTTGATGCTTTGGGAATACCGGATAAAATTCTGGAAGGGCAAAGTTGGCTGACTTTGCTGATCATGGTAGGCTTTCTCAATGGCTTCTAGGATTAGCGGAAATGACCATCCATCGTACAGCGCATGGTGGATCTGCCATGAAAAGATGGCTTGCGATTGCTGGTCAGTCAAGGAAAAGCGGGCGAGTCTGGTACCAAGTCCCATCGTCCCAAGCCAGCCTGAATCATTCGTCTCCTCTTCCTCCAAATCTGACCACAATGGCTCGTCAATGATGGCTTGCACTAGTCCCTCCCCTGGTAGATCCAGAATGCGGCTCCGTAGAATGCAAAACCTCCACGCAACGTCCTCACAAGCTTGCTTGAGCTTGGCCATGTCTACACCAGACCGAAGCCTGAGCTGGCCCTGGAAGACGTAGTCCCCAGCAAGCTTCTCTGTCATAGCAAGCAAGCCTTCCTGCAAGGGTGTGCAGGGGAAAATATCTTGGACTTGAGCAGCACCCACGCCACACGACGCAGCCACCAACTCGCACACTCGGTTTACATCGCGGCCTTCCTTAAGCAAGGAAAACGGCTCCAAGACGTCTTGTGAATTGGAATCTTGGGGGATTCTAGCTAACTGAGAGAGATCGTCGAGGCGAGGTTGGTTGAATACGTCGGCCACTGAGAACGATAGGCCATTGTCTCGAGCCATTCCGACGAGCCTCATTGCCTGGATGGAATCTCCACCAATGCGTAGGAAGTTGTCTTCAAGTCCAATGCTGGAGGCATCCAAACCAAGCACCATAGCCCAAAGACTTTGCATGCGCTTCTCCGTCCCTGTTCGAGGCTGTGTTTTCTTGAGTCGTCGGTGCGGGTGAGAAGCTGCCAACTCTTCTCTTGTCAGAGTACCCCCGAGCTCACGTAGCGCTCTCCGATCAGTCTTTCCTGTCGCCGTGATTGGAATATTATTAACGAAAGTAAAAGCCGATGGGACCATGTATGATGGAAGGTGTCTTGCCAGATACTCCTCTAGTTTCGGGATCGTGGCAGTGATAAGCTCTCTTCCCTCGTTCGCGGCCTTGATAAATACCACGAGTACTGCATTGGAACTTTCTCTTGGGACCACAACCTCCGACGCAACATGTACTTCTTCGTTCGAGAGAAATTCCAGAACATGGCGCTCAACTTCGGTAAGCTCAACTCGCTGTCCCCGGATCTTTACCTGACTGTCTTTGCGACCCACGAACACAAGGGTGCCGTCGGCGCGGTATCGTACCAAGTCTCCCGTCTTATAAAATCTTCCTTTTCGGCCAAGTTTTCCTGCGATACCTTCCAGGAGCCAGGGAGGATCATTCGCGAAAGCTGCGCTGGTCTTCTCGTCGTCATCAAGGTAACCCTGTCCCACCAGTGGCCCCTCTAGCCAGAGCTCTCCTTCGACACCGATGGGGACGAGACGGTTTCCATTATCCGGATCAACTACCCACGTGCAATGCCCAACACCCTTTCCGATACTTGGCTGACGGGAGATGTCACCAGTCAGGTTGGCTGCTGTTCCACACACAGTGCATTCTGCAGGGCCATAAGCGTTGATAAGTGTGTTGGGAGAGCAGCGAGTGATGTCCGATATCTGGAGGCCTTCACCAGCCAGTAGTAGGACATCTAAGCTAGACAAGATGTCCGCATCTACTGTCTGAGCTAGGGATGGTGTTAACTGAACCATTGAGACATCGTATCGTCTTATGCACCCGGCCAAGTCATCACGCATTTCGCTATGATGCGCAACGCAGAGGCAGCCGCCGGTGCTAAGAGTGAAGATAAAATTCGACCAGGCCATGTCAAAACTGTAAGATGCAAAGTCGAGAACCCGACTGTTTGACTTGAACCCAAGGGTGCGCTGTTGATGTGCAATCGCGGCTGCAAAATTCTGATGCGATATCTTGACTCCCTTTGGCGTTCCCGTGCTCCCGGAAGTGAAAACAACGTATAGTAAATCGGACGACCTGCTTTCTTCTCTAGTCAACACAGAGCCATAACTATCGTTCTTCAAAGATTCCAAAAATTCTTTGTTGATAATTAGTACTCGGTTGGTATCATTGCAAAGCTGTGACGCCAATTTTGCGTTGCTAATCGACGAGAGGACGACCGTAGATTTTGTCTGCTTCACAATCAAAGCCAGCCTTTCCACTGGCTGGTTGCTGCTGTCTAAAGCAACGGAGGCACCGCCGGCCTTCATCACAGCTAACATAGACACCGGCATCCACATAGACTTCTCGAAGCAGAGGGGGATGATCGTGTTGCGACCTACCCCAAGCCTGACGAGATGGCGCGCCAGGCGGCCCGATAACTCGTCTAACTCCTTGTACGACAATTCTCCGTCCCATGCGCAAATTGCTGTGGAATCGGGTTTTTGACGTGTCGTGTTCGCGATCAGGTCATGTATGCAAGCTTCAACGGTCTCGGGCACTGTTGCGTTCCAAGTCCACACAGCTTGCAACTCTTGTCGCCCGATCATGTCAATGTCACCTAGTTTCAATGACTGCTGCTCTGGCTGACATATCAAACGCAACAGATGCTCAAGTTGGGCTGCCATCCTTGCTACTCGTGTGGTGTCAATGATGGAGGAGTCGTAGTTGAAGCACAATTCAATGCTCCTATCTCCGAGTTCACACACTAGCTCGACTGCGTAGGTAGAGGAACTTTCGGCCTGATGGTCATTCCCTGTCGACTCGAAAAGATCACTGTGAGTAATATCTTGACTCGATGGTTGAACCACCAGAAGCGTGTGGAAGTCGCAGGCCTCTGCTGCTTCACAGCTGACTTTACGGATCTCCTGGAGACCCATTTGTTCATATGGCACTGATTCTAACGCCTCTTTTTGAACCTGGTGGAGAAAATCCTGAACGGTAGAGTCTGGGTTGGTTATGATTCGGACCGGCACAGTAGCAATGGTTGGACCTGCTATTAGTTCAATCCCAGGCACGGGTGCTTGTCGACCTGTGACAGTTGCGCCAAATACGACATCTCTCGTTTCTGTCTTGGCATACATGCCTTGGAGCAGCGCCCACGCCGCTCGAACCGCTGTTGAAGGCGTTGTCTCGCTTGATGGCCAGTCAAGGTCCATGATCGCGTGTCTGAACTCCTTGTGCCCTCTTGGAGAACAGGATGAAGTTTGAGTAGGAAACGCAAGTGCTTGTGATCCACTGAACTTGTTTCTCCAGAAAGTCTCAGCTGCGGCCTTGTCCATACTTTCGGTATACTGAACGAACTTCTGGAAAGGACTGGGCATCAGCCACTCTTCTCCGTGATAGGCTTTATCAATATCATCTATAAGTTGCGGGTACATCCAGCCGTCGTACAAGGCATGGTGTATTGCAAAAGAGAAGAGTGTGGTATCGTTCTCATCTGCCGTGAGCTTGAACGCAGAAAGTCTTGCGCCAAGGCCCGTCTCCGGCAACAACTCTTCTCCATGGCAGCGCCAGCTCAACTTCTCGTCTACTATCACTTGAACAGGGCCACAGCCAGGTAGATCCACAATCCTCGTTCGTAGGATGGGAAAAGCTTCCACCACTTGGGAAACAGCCGACTTGAATTGTTCGGTGTTGATGGACGGCAAAAGTCTAAATTCGTTGTGCAGAACGTAATTCCCTGATCGCTTGGCAGTCATGGCCAGTAGACCTTGCTGTAATGGGGTGCATGGGAACACATCCTCTATTTGAATTGGATCGACGCTACACAAGGTCGACGTCAGCTCGCGAACCTCATCCGCGTTCAGATCAGTATGTAGCAAGGAGAACGGGTCTATATCGTCCTCCGCATCGCCGCTCCGGCTCAACCTTAGAACTTTGGCAAGCTCGTGGAGACGTGGCTTCTCGAAGATGTTCGCTACGGTTAGTGAAAACCCTTCTTTTCTTGCCAGCGCAACTAGCCTCATGGCTTGAATAGAGTCACCTCCAATTCGCAAGAAGTTATCCTCGGCACCAATGTTGTGAGCATCAATCCCCAGAATAGATGCCCATAGTTGCCGTAGCTGTCGCTCGGCGGTAGTCGTAGGTTGCTTTCTTTGCCGTGGTCGCTGGAATTGAAGATCTGCAAGTTCTTGAAGACTCAAAGAGTTCCCAATTTCGCGTAGCTTTTTCCTGTCGGTCTTCCCTGTCCCCGTCATTGGGATGGTCGCAACGGGAATACAGGCGGTCGGGACCATGTAAGACGGTACCGTCTCAGCCAGCCTCTCTGCCATCTCACTAAAGACGGCCCCGAGTGCTTTTCTTTCCTGTATAGTCGCAATTCCGTTCTCTCGATATGCCGGAAAGCTGAAGAACAACACTAGCGTAGCATTGCCGTTACATGGCGTAATCGATTCTGCAACGACCTGTACATCTTGATCGCTCGGAAGGTTTTGTCTGACGTGGAATTCGACCTCGGCCAGCTCGACTCGTTGACCGCGGATCTTGATCTGGCTATCTTTGCGGCCTACAAAGATTAACGCCCCATCCATGTCGTATTTTACTAGGTCTCCAGTCTTGTAGAGACGCCCGCGTCGGCCTGCAACTCCTGGTACCCCCTTCAATAACCAAGACGGATCGTCGATAAACGCCGATACCGAGCGTTTGAAGTCGTTGAGGTAACCCAAACCAACAAGCGGGCCTTCAAGCCATAATTCGCCAACGACGCCGATAGGTGCAAGGTGCTCTTCATCTTGTGGAGCGACTATCCAAGTGCACTGTCCGATACCTTTCCCAATACGCGGTTGACTGATCACGTTGTTGCAATCAACTCTTGACACAGTACTACAGACGGTACACTCTGCTGGACCATATGCGTTCAACACTTTCGGGACCGACGAGAATCGATCAAGATCTGACTTCGACAGACTCTCTCCTGCTAAGAGAAGAACGTCCAAGTGTGCCAACGTTTCGGGATCGACGGATCGTGCTAGTGAGGGGGTCAACTGAACAAATGAGATTCGGTATCGATCCAGACACCCTGCTAGGTCATCTCTCATTTCATCCTTTTGCCCAATACAGAGACAGCCGCCCACAGTCAAAGTAAACACGAAATTTGACCAAGCCATATCGAACGCATAAGAGGCAAAATCAAGTACCCGACTTGACGGTTTGAAGCCAAGCTCCTCTGTTTGATACCTGATAGCACTAGAAAAGTTTAGGTGTGAAATTATGGCTCCTTTTGGCGTCCCAGTACTACCAGATGTGAAGACGACGTAGAGAATATCGGAGGGTGATACCAGGCCCCTCAGGACCCTCACCGATCTCTCGTATTCGCCAAAGTCTTTGTCATCGGGATTCTCACGGCTGAGAACTTCCACCTTGATGGTTTCTCCGCCCAAGCGGCACGACAAGGACTGGCTTGTCGTGGACGAAAGGATGAGTTTTGGTCGAGCTTGATGTACGATTGTGCGTAAGCGCTCCTCGGGTTGATGAATATCAACGGCCACTGAAGCGCCGCCGGCTTTCATGACGCCGAGCATGGCCACAGGCATTAACATGGACTTGTCGAAGCACAGGAGAACTAAATCGTTTGCCTTGACTCCGATGCTCTCCACGAGATGAAGGGCAAGGCAAGATGAAAGCTGGTCCAACTCCTGGTATGTGAGATCGCCATCCCAGGCTGCAACGGCAGGGGCGTCTGGTTGCCTCCTTGCAACCGTTTCGATAATTTCGTGCACACAGCTGTGCACCGGCTCTGGGACTTGTGCGTTCCAGTCCCAAATGTCTTGTAAGTCTTGGCTTACAATAGTCCTCCTCAACTCGCCAAGACACATTGACTTTGCCCCATCTGCACAGATAACTCTGAGAAGGTGATCGAAGTGTTTCGCGGTCCGTTGCACAGACTCGATACTGATGACAGCCGAGTCAAAAACGAATAATATATCCAGCCCGTTATCGTTGAGGTTGCAGATAATCTGGAGAGCATACGTGTCAGAACTGCCCAACCAGCGATCGTTCTCGATCCTCGATTCAAAAAGATTGCCGTGATTTGCGCTAGCTCGGGCTGGCTGCACAACGAGTAGAGTCTGGAAGTCACAAGCATGATGTGCTTCTTGGCTCACTCTTCGGATGTACTGTAAACCAAGTTGCTCATAAGGTATGGAGTCGGTGGCTTGACCCTGAATGTGCTCTTGTAGCTCCGCAATTGTCGTCGTATTTGGGTCTCGGTCCAGCGCTATTCGAACCGGCACTGTCGCGATTGTCGGTCCAGCCATTCGTTCCACTCCAGGCACGGCTATTTGCCGGCCTGAAACGGTCGCTCCGAACGCGACATCCTCTGAAGTTGTGTATGAAGCTTGTAGCATAGCCCATGCAGCCCTTATGGATGTTGAAGGAGTGAAATCACTTTGTGGCCAAGCGAGGTCGCAAACAGCATGCTGCAATGAGGACTCTGCCTGTGGGATGTACGTCGGTGAAGGGAGGGAAGGAAACGTTGTCGCTTGAGAGCCCTCGAACTGTGTCCTCCAAAATTCATGTGCGGCCGCCCGGTCCAAGCCTTTCATGTGTTGAATGAATCCTTGGAAGGGAACAGGGTCCAGCATCTCATCCCGGTATGCCTTCTCAATCTCGTCGGATAGTATGTCCAAGGACCACCCGTCAAAGAGAGAATGGTGAATTTCCAAGACAAACCTACTACATACACTCTGCTTTGAAAAGAGATAGAACCGGGTGAGCTCGGTGCCCAAGCCCATTCCCAAGCCCGGCTTGGATGCATCAGAATAACTCCAATCCACCAAGGTGCCAACAACCACCTGTACAAGCCCCTGCCCAGGAAGATCCACTATGCGAGTTCGAAGAGTAGGATGAATTTGCACCACCTTTTCGAACGCCGCCTTAAATTTCTTCAAGTCCGTTTGCGGAAGAAGTAAGAACTCCAACCGTGACGTATAGTCTCCTGATCGTCTCTCTGTCATTGCTAACAACCCTTCTTGAAGCGGTGTGCAGGGAAATATGTCTTCTACCTCGGAAGCAGTAACACCACAGAGTGAGGCGGCTTGCTCTCGTGCCATGCTGCTGCTGATCCCTTCAGTCAGAAGAGAGAAGGGGGCAATTGTCTGGGTCATCGTCGTGTGTTCCTGTACCAGTCGCGCCAACTCAAACAATCGAGGTTTTCTAAAGATATCGGCAACTGTCAACGACAGGCCGTTGTCCCTTGCTGCTTGGACTAGTCGTATGGCCTGTATTGAATCACCGCCCATTCTCAGGAAGCTATCGTCGGCGCTTATGATGTTTGGTTCAATCCCAAGAACTGATGCCCATAATCGTCGCAGCCGCTCTTCCGACACAGTTGTGGCACTTCTGTACGTCCTTTTTGGTTCCTGGAGTGCTATCAAGTCCTCAAGCAGGAGGGCGCCGCCAATTTCTTGCAGTCTTCTCCGATCCGTCTTCCCAGTCGCCGTATGTGGGATAGTTTCTAGTGGTATGAAAGCAGCGGGTACCATATAAAGTGGGATTTCCTCCTCTAGGCTTATGCGCAAATGCATACTAAGGGCAGCGACAGCTCCCCTCAAGTCAGTCTCACCCTTGATGCTGATGAACGCGACTAGCAGCGAATTGGTTCCATTTTTGGGTTGAATTAGCTCAGCAACTACCCGTATGTCTTCTTTCCCGGGAAGCTTTCGTTGAATGTGATGTTCAATCTCGCCGAGCTCGACTCTCTGGCCTCGGATCTTCACCTGGGTGTCCTTGCGGCCAACAAACACCAAGGTTCCATCGGTATTGTAACGCACGATATCTCCTGTCTTATACAAGCGGCCACGTCTTCCAGCGAATCCCGGGGCACCCTTTACCAGCCAAGCTGGGTCTTCGATGAAAGACGCCGCCGTTTTTGCTTCATCTCTCAAGTATCCCTGGCCAACGAGTGGGCCTTCGAGCCAAAGTTCTCCCTCAGCACCTATCGGAACGAGATGGTCGTCATCTTCTGAGTTGACGATCCACGTACATTGCCCGATACCCTTCCCGAAGGAGGGCTGTTCTGTGATATCCGATTTCAAGGCTATTGCCGTGCTGTATGGGGTGCATTCTGCCGGCCCGTAGCCGTTGACGAACCTGCCAACAGGGCCGACACGGCGAACATCCGTCGACGATAAAGCTTCGCCAGACAAAACCAAGTTTTTGAGAATCGAGAGTTTTGTTGTGTCAATCGTTCGAGCAAGTGAAGGAGTCAGCGCTGCGAACGAGACTTCGTATTTTCGCACACAGCCCGCTAGATCGTCTTGCATCTCGCTGTAAGATGCTATGCAAAGACATCCTCCCGCGCAGAGAGTGAAAAGACAGTTGGACCAGGCGACGTCGAAGGCGTAAGGGGTGAAATCCAGTGCTCTAGTCTCCGAATTAAAGCCTAGTTCCTCTGTTTGATATCTTATGGCACTAGCAAAGTTGCGGTGCGAGATTGTTGCTCCTTTAGGCGTCCCTGTGCTGCCTGATGTGAAAACAACGTACAGAGTGTCCGACGGCTTGACGATTTCTTTTGACGTTCGTGGCTGACAGCCATCCACTTCCGAGGCATCGATGGTGTCTTTGCTGATGACTTGGAGATTAATGTCGTTACCGGCTAGTCGAGATGCCAGTGCTTCGTTTGCGGCGGACGTAAGTATGACTATCGGACGGGCCAGTCCTACCATCGTCCTTAATCGTTCTTCGGGCAAGTTTGTATCCAACGCTATCGAGGCACCGCCGGCCTTCATTACGCCGAGCATCGCTACCGGTGTCCACATGGACTTTTCGAAACATAGAGGAACCAGCACATTCCGTCCCACTCCCATCTCGGATAGACGGACAGCGAGTTGAGACGATAGCTCAGCCAGCTCCCGGTAGCTGAGCTCTCCATCCCAGGCGCAGACGGCTAGTGCCTCAGGTCGTCTCCGTACATTGTGGTCGATTATATCGTGGATGCATTCCTCCACTGCTTCTGGGACTGAAGCGTTCCAAGCCCAGATCTGGCTCAGGTCCTGTTCTACTGCCGCCATCGTTGAAAGCTCTGTCGCCCGTCTAGGAAAGAAATCTTAGCCACCGAAGAGGTGAACTCTGAAATGAACGCGTCAGATTTGGCGTTGAATAGTATTACCGATTGGCCGGAAAGCCCATGTCCATTCTGTTCATTAATACCTTTCTCACCGGTCTCTCTCAAGCAGGCCTATCCCTGGCTCAAGCCATGAAGCTTGTACACCGAATTCACGCCGCAAAAAGCAACAAGACGGAATCTTCAAAAACGTGTGAGCGAGGACCATGTATGGCTAGAGGACGGTCTCCTTTCATTACTACGTTCCATCGTTCCCAGCCGTTGATACACGTGGAAGGAAATCCGCACGAGGTACGAGGGACAGACTGGGCCGTATTGACTCGCGACCTCGCCGACTCTATGCTCTATCAGGAATAGGGAAATGTGCGTAAGTCGGGGGAGATGAGTGTCTGAAATGGCCCCCATCCCCCATTCTCGAGGCTACGATGCCAGAATCGTCTAGACTAGACTATGTGTTGGAGTAATGTGTATCCAACTAAGTGTGGTGTCCGCCGCAACAATCCCACAGACGTACCAGAAATGTTGTGTGGCGTTCCCAGTCAGACAATGAGATGATACCCAGATGGTCAGTCTGGCTGACAGAGGTCATCATCACCCAAACGCCTTCCAAGAAGGCATTAGCATCTCCATAAAAGGTGCAACGTTGGCAAGGTTACCGTCAAGCTCTGTGAAGTTTCCCGAGGCGCTACACCGAAAATATGCCCGCTACTAGGCTAGGGCGCAGAAGGGTTTAGCACTAATCTCTAGGTGCCTATCATAGCGCTTCCCAGCGCCTGTGCCTTAGCCCTGCAGGGCCTAGGAGTGCTGTCGATGTGGCCCCCAGTGCAAAGTCGAGTTGCGGCGGCCGCTGGAGGTACAGTGCCACGCGGCGTCAAAGAAATGCTGCATACCAGATTGTAACATGGGAAATAGGATATAGAAGGTAAAGGGAATTTTCTAAAGTAACACATCAGCTAATAAAGCACTTTGAGATATTACATGTCAAGTATGTGCTTTTTGAATCAAAATTGAGGGTATAACTATTATTTAAAGCATGAGACTTGGTAGTATTTTCGGCAATTTCTATGTATCTAGTGTGCAGTATTTTTTCCAAGAGTTCCTCCCACTGGACTTGACCTACGACTACCGTATATCTTTGATGAGACCAAGATCCCTTGCGTGCTGTGCCTCTATAAACGTTACATTGCTGTCATACTCCCAGGACCTTCAAATTGCCGATCTTTGGGGGTCATCATCGTCATCTCTCCCCCTGTCGGCTTACACATGACCCTCTTTCGGTCCCGACGCGGCTGTTCTGTTCCGCTCACCAACACCCCAGATTTGGAATCTTCTCGTCATACTTATAGGGCTGCTGAAGACTAGAGGCTTAGTCAAAAATTTATACAACCCTATCTTACCATGGCAGGGAACGGAACGACCCCCACTGAACTCCCTCCTGGAGTCAAACTTGGTCCATCTGAACGGCTCGATCGTCGCCCTGACCAAGAGATTGCCTCGTGGTTGCAAGAAAGACACCCCGTTACTTCTCAAAAGAATGTCTGGACATTCTGGAATCGCGGATGGAATGCCATGCAGCCATGGGCCCAGCGCAACGTGATCAACTGGGTACGAAGACTTGGTTCGGAATGGACGGTGCGCGTGCTCGACGCGGTTCCTGGATCCGAGACGAATGTGAAGCACTTTGTCGAGGAATCGTTCTTCCCGAAAGCGTTTAATGAGGGATTCATGAGTGGGCCGTTTGTTGGCCCTCACCAAGGTGACCTCGTACGTTTACCCCTTCTCTGGAAATATGGCGGTGTTTGGATGGATGTTGGAACCTTGCTCTTCCGGGACCTCGATGATATCTGCTGGAAGAAGATCATTGATCCCGCTTCGCCGTATGAATTGGGCGGTTTCGCTGTGGAATTTCGCGAAAAATACTTTTCCATGGTCAATGGCTTCCTTGCTTGTCAGTCGGGAAACCCGTTCATCAAGCGGTGGCACGACATCTATCTCAGCCTGTGGAGTCCGACGACCACCAGCTCGTCTGGATTCCACAGGCATCCTTTGCTGAAGCACGTGCGGCCATTAGAAGTGCCTTCAGACAGGCCGATCGATGATCCAGAGATGATCACACCACTGGAGGAGATGCTCGACTACCTCGCTCACTTCCTCTGTTTTGAGAGACTGAGATGCCTATCTGATCCCGAAGACGGATTCGATGGCTGCGAATATCTCCACAACAAAGTCCTCCTCGCACCTGCAATGCAAGAGCTCTTTGCCCTTCAACCCTTGACGCAGTGGTCTGGTCGGGAACAACTCAAGCTTCTCAGCACGCCGCTTGATGGCCCTAAAGATGAGACATGGCAAAAGGCGCATGACTATGTCTGGGACGCATTGGCGAATCAGGCAGCTATGAAAGTGAGTCGTGGGCCCAAGAACCCAAAGGTCGAATGTTTAGCTGAGTTGTGGGATATGGAAGAGTTCAATGAAGCCGACCATAAGGATGGAACATTTGCATCGTACTTGAGATACGGCAGTGCACATTTTGACCAGACGAGAGAGATGAAACCCATGACTTTGGAGCGGACAGAGGAAGTGTTGAGTCTCAGGTTATTGGAACCCAAGCCATAGCAAGCTCGATTTCGAGTACAACGAATCTCCGAACACGTAGAGCGTTGGATTGTTTCCCTACCAGAGCTACTGATTATGATAGAATTGTGGTTTACACGCTTTAGCTGTGACGTCGACTATTATCGTTCCAACATACGTGCCCGATGACTTCGAAACCAGTAAACCCGGGGCTGATGTATCTACATTGCAGTTCAATATAATCTTTTAGAAACTTCCCCATTTCTTTAACAAGTAGATGTTTCCCAAAGTCTCTCTGCTGTGCTGTCCTCCCAGAACCTACCCGGCCAGATGACTCTTCTTAACCGAGCTCTTGCATCTGCCCATCGAGTAATGCCTTGAGCTTCACTCCAACAGCGTAAAAAGTCATTAAAGATAAGGTGTAATCCCTGGACGACGCCAGTAACTCGCTGGCGCTTGCTGATGCTGAACGCCCCAACAAAGGCCTTCCAAAGCCACAGGTCTGATATGGCCGGCCTTCTCGTTGCCAGCTCGTACCAATGTTGCTCGATGTCACGTCGCAGTACCAAGAGAACGTGGCCATGCAGTCTGTCCTCGATAGGCTCACCGGCGTTCCAAAGCCCCAATATGCTGTGCAGGTATAGTCCCGTGGCCGCGGAGATCCCAGACCACGACGTCAAAAAGTCTCTCCCCGCTGCGTTGTTCGGGGCTGTCACATCCCCTCGGCGAGAAATCGATTCAATGTGCGAGTTGACGAAAGCAAGGAACAGCCGCGTTGCCGCCCCCTCGAGCCAAAGTGCATCTCGAGAGCTCTCGCCATCCCATGGGAGGTATGTGTTGAGTCGCCTGATCTCAATCATTTGTGTCAAGTCCTTCAGGCGTTCCACTATTGGCAGACCATCGATATCTCGGAACTCAGTCCCTTGAGGTAAGGGGCTGAAAAAATAAGGAAACATTCGCATTGCTTTGAGCCTGCTGGTGAGACCTCCTTGCTCTTCCTTGTGCCATTTTCGCATGAACGATCTGACCTGCGTCGGGGAGGGCTTTTCGCCGTCAACATGTCCGGAGCCGGCCGTCATATCTTGCAGGCGACTTTTAATACCGTGCACGAAATTGTACGTCCTAACCGGTCTCGTCAGTATCACGGACAGGACGACTTCGTGCCGACGATGACACGTACAACAAAAGGTACCGATCTGCAAGTTCGTCGTCAATCGCATCAGTTCTAGAGAAGTGGGGGACCTTGAGCTCCATGATTGTCATCAGTCCTTCAAGATGGGTCTCGGCAGTAACGACATTTCCGAGACAGCACTAGGGAAGTACCGTGGGATTAGAGTGACGTCCGATCAGCTTGCAGAGTGTCGGGCTCGTACCTCGGCAAAACAGAGTGTGGCAATCTGCCTTATGCAAGCCGTCAATATTCGCAGATCTGGTTGATCAAGCCACCCGTTAACAAATTTAATAGCCTCGACTTTATGAAAAAGAAAAGTGGTTTCATAGGCCTTCAGCCCACCAGCATTCCATGCGTAATGCGATCCTGCAATGAGCAGGCTGTTGCGGAGGGCGGACGAATCGTGGGCCGCAAATGTCAGACTGCGAGGTGGCTTTTAGATCTGGGTGGACAAAGTCGGGGACACTCTAAAGAACGAACCAGTCTTGTTTCCTATCCTTCGGAATTACGTCGAAAACGTGACCGGTTTGGTAGACTACAAGGATGAATGATAAGCCTCTGCCCATGTAGTAGAGCCTGGGAAGGATGAGTAAGCATGGCTCACAGTAGTGAAACAGTTCTTTAGACTTGAAGGGCATCTCGATCGCAAGGCAGTCAAACAGGGTGATGGAGGATTGGTCGTGATGGGACGGTATCTCTGGATCGACCGGACCCTGCATCACCCAAGGCTGCTGTTGACCGGGCAGGCTTGCAACCCTACGCTCCCGAAGAGGCAATTCCGCAGCTGGGAAATGGCACAACTTTCCTGATTTCACGCAATTCCTGCTAGTCACTAGTTAGTACATCCTGTGTGCTTCGTTCCATGGGTCGACCCAGCCGCCACATGATGGCCTGAGAGGGCCGGCAGGAAGTCCAAGTACCTGAAAGCACTATACCGACTTCTCCATCTAGAACCCACCCATCGATAACGCAAGAAAAACCGCAAGGGTCTATTTAGCTCACCATATAGGTCTCTGCTCATCACAACGCATATGCCGCTTCCTGCATGTGCCGCATCCGTTTCGGCTGCGCGTGTGGTACTTGCGGGATCTATCGAGCCCCATCGAGCCTTTATCATGGCACGCCATGGCTACGGCCAGGAAAGCTGTCGGCAAGATGGTGGTTAAGGGGTGGAAGTCACCCGCGTAAGATTTGAGGTGGTCAGTACTTTATTAAGCCGACATCAGTGGGGATCAGCACTAAGGCGATTGGACATCTAGCGCAGGCGTCTGACACTGACGATGATGGACTAGACCATCTTGGGACGAATAAACGGGTGATCAGCATAAGGACTCGGGGCTCAACTTGTTTTGACAAGTCCGTATGAAGGGTACTGGCACTATAAAGCCCAGCTTGGGGAACCCAGGTAAAGCAATTCATTCCAACAGAGAAACATCCTTCCCTGTCAGACACCCGCCGTCCTTGGCCGAAATGATTAACAATATTCCCATCGTAAGTCAACTCAATGGGTGCAATTACATAGGTCCTGACTCGTCAAGCAGACCGTACACGATGCGCCGTATGCCGCCATATCTCCTTTGCGACCAGAACTCTCGCAGAGAGGGAGAACTGTCCTCGTCTGTGGAGGCTCAACCGGCATCGGCAACGCAATTGCTCGAAACTTCTGCGAGGCTGGTGCTTCCAGGGTAATCATCCTCGGACGACGAGAAGAAGTACTCGGGGCCTCGGCTGCTCGGCTCAGCGAAGCTCACCCAAACACGGAAGTTGTTGGCCGAGTCTGCGACATTACCAAGCTCGCTGATGTCGACGCCCTCTGGGACAGCTTCCAAAACTCCAAGGGTCCTGTAGCGGTAGATGTTCTGGTGCTGAATGCCGTCAATATGCCAGCAATGCAGCCAATTTTGGAGCAAGGGACCAAGAGGCTTTGGGAGGACTTTGAGGCTAATGTTCGAGCGCCACTGTACTGGGTCGAAAGGTTTCATAAACAACAACATCATGAAAGCACCAAGGTACTTGCATCACCGTCTGGTTTCGATGCCAATCGTGCTAATTGGTCTCGACATTCTAGTACTGTCTCTCCGTATCTACCCAGAGTATTCATCGATGGGACAGCGCTCCTCAGATGCCCGGATACCAGCTTACCAAGAATTCTTTCACATGCGCGCTGCAAGAAATAGCCCGGGACATATCCCCAGAGAAGATGCAGATGCTCAGCTTCCATCCATCAGTCGTCTTCACGGAAGCAGCGGCAAAGGCAGGGTATACTAAAGACTCACTGCCTTGGACCGACGGTAGGCCCCCCAGTCCCCTAGAAGACTGCCACAGAACTGAATGGAGGCAACAGAAAATATTCCCGGCGGTTTTGCAGTCTGGGCCGCTTCCCCTGAGGCGAAGTTCCTCCATGGGCGTTTTGTGTGGGCGAATTGGGATGTGGCTGAGTTAATGTCTGGAACGATCAGGGCTCAAATTGACAATGATCCATGGCTTCTGAAAGTGGGAGTTAAGGGCCTTTAGAAACAGTATCCCGGCCTTATACAGCCCACAGGGAGAACAAATGTCAGTTCATGTACAAACCCCGGGATCAATAAAGTTGTACTACTTGTCTTTAAGCTAAAACATTAGCTATAGTAAAGTATGTTTTGCCAGATTGTGACTTGGCCGGGTTGGGGGAGGGAAGTGTCAGTTGGGTTCCGGCTCATTATCAATTGAATGTCATTTCTCGAAATATCAAACCATCATAAGATCCCAGATATTTGCGCACTTGTCTGTATTTTCACAGACCACTGAGATGCATTCGACTTCCGCTTGGGAAGACTAATCTTCATATCACAACACAGAAACCCCAGCCAAGTGCATATTTATACCCGCACAGGTACCATCTCAGGATACAAAAGACAAAATTTTAGAACCCGTTCACCGATCTCGGGCCTTGGCTAAGCTAAAACACTCATGAACAAAGGCCACGCACCCTTAGCCTTGAGATCAACCCCAAAGTCCTCACTACTTTACATGTTACGTATAACTGTTCTGCTAAATGCTCTGTAAGGTTCTTAGACCCTACGGCAGAGAAGAGATCGCTTTTGCTAGTTCACGACTTCGTCAGCGCAGTACTCAGGCTGTGTAATAAGAGAGGGCAGGACTTACTGCGCAACACATAGCTATTCTACCTTGATCTTGGCATGAGGACTTGAAATCATCTCTGCTGGAGACGGTCCCATTCACTTGGCTCGGCGTTAGCAACACAATCGTAATATTTGGGTATGTCGGAGGAGCCAGAAGGACGTACTTGTCTTGCAATCAAAATCCGAGAGGTTCGTAACATTGGCACTGCAACATTGCGGTACAGTAAAGAGGCCCTTCCAGCAGATGCCATTGTCGTTTCCACCATGATGAGGTGGTCCGGTGAAGTTCTTGCCGCCATTTCCAGGGCCACCATGGGTGGGAAAGCCAGGAGGAGGACCTGGACTTGTGCTGGTGTTGGGATTTTTAACATCGCCGCCGCTTCCAGGATCGCCATTGCCAGGGTTGACGTCGGCATTCACACCGGCGGGTACTGCATTTAAAAACGTGATCAATAAAGCAATGGCGGACAGATACTTCATCTTGATAAATTATGGCAGGAGGACGAGCGGATCTTAATGGGTATATTGTTGAATGTTTAGTTTTGGCGATGGGTGGTTCAGCGGACAAAACGGATTCATGGACGAACTATATAATATTTTGCAGTAAAGTTTGATCTTCTGAATCCGTAATCACGATTCGGTGCCGATATCAGCACTTAACGAGTTGTCTGGACTACGCATGAGGCTCCAAAGCCACTCCCCCAGATGTTCGAGCGAGCCGAATGCGGGATTAGCTTCTGGCTGGACAAGCCACTTCACGTCTCGCTTAGCCGAGAAGACATGGCTCACCGCCGATCATTCATCGGAAACGGAAGTGTCCCTGGCGATAAACAGCTTGAGCAACGTCATAGCAGCCCAGGCCAGTCCGTAGAAGCAAGACAGCTCTACCCTTCCGAGGAGCCCCATCTTCCGTTTGTCAACGCTGACTTGTCGAAATGAAGCCTTCAAGCTACCGAAAGGCTTGTTCAAAACTTTGCTCGGGGAAGAGAAAGGGAAGAAGCGAAATGACAGCACCATCTATTTCGCAGCTGCTTTCTACCTCGATATCTTTAATATCATGACATGAGTGTAGTTCTTCAATTAGGTTGCTACGTCATTACTTTAAGGTTATCAGTGATCCATGTCTCTCAATTCCAGGTATCAGGAAGATCAACACTTCCGCTGCCAAGATCTTAATCCCAGTGAGGTTCATGGTTCTCCTTTACATTCCTTGTGACCATGACTGACGTATTCCAGCTTTAAGGTCATGTTCCCATTGCCTGTCAATCTGGGTGACCCTTGGGCCGAAGGTTGTTGTGGCGCTCGTTGCCAGTTTTGGAGAGCAGTGGCTATGATTAAGCAAAGGCGCAGGAGGTCGAAGGTCACGTAGGGGGCGGCAGCTTGCAGCTTTGCTTATTCTAACGGACGCCAATCAAGCTATCCCTCTACAGAATCAACATGAATTAAAGGAGGAATAAAACAGATCTCGAGCCGAAGGCGAGGAGGACCCCCGGTAGGGCCGCCGGAGGCATACGAGGCCTTCCAACTTTGCGTTCCCAGGCTTCAGGAGTTGTACAAGCATTCCGAAATCTCAGCACATCCGGCCATGTCGTGGCTAACAAGTATTAATTTATAAGCTCAAGCATACTAATCACTTTTCAAAATGGAGCTACTGTACCCAATTAACTTCAAGGCCGCCAACTCCGGATCCAAGGCCAATCCCTGCGCCCTACCGGTGCAACAGCCACCACCACATGCCCTCGCCAAGTCAAGGATCGGCGATAACGACTATGCCAGCATTTTTTGGATATGAATGTATTACACTATAGCCAAGAAAGCGGTTGGGAATATTGGATGCAAAAAACAAGCCGGTTTCTTCGGAGCATGAGAACTTTAACCCTCTCCAACTACTGGTGGCGACGACAACGCCGATTACATTGACGATAACGTTGATGGTGATGATAACAGCGTTTAAATTATATATTGGTAGACAAGCTTGCACACGGATTCCTCTGCAAAGTATGGCGGTAGACAGGCGGCCGGTGGCGAAAGAAACCGTCTATACCAGTAATGTTACTCATACTCGTTCTAATACCAGTTTCCTCTATATCTGTTCCTGCGATTTATCACGTATAGATTAGGATATAAGCCCACGCATAGCATAAAAGGCAACAGGGTCCTTGGTTTGTTATCAACAAGTCAGCGAGGCCAAGCTTAGGATAAGAGTAGGTTGTGTCTCTCCGAATATGCTTGAGCTGATAGTCCTCATGAATCATCCTTGTCGCATGCACGCTTTGTTCCAGGGTCCGGTGTATCTCGGTGAAACTAACTCTTGAATGCCAAATTGAGACAAAATCCTTGATGATCTGATCGGCGAATCCCCGAGAGAAACCCCATTTGCTCTAACGTTACATGTTATCTAATCACCGTATTTCCGCCGTGCTGGCTCGCCACTTTATCCTGAAAATTGCAACACTCTCTCATCACTGTTTCGTCCGAGAATAGCTTGGACCTTGTGAACTCGTTCAATCGCACGTTACGAGTTCGCCTCCAGCGTACTTCGGAAGCTACCCCTGGGTTCGAATGTCAGATAATTACCACTTCATATCCGGCAACTCGGCAGCGTTAGTCCCCGCAAAGTGGTATCCAGCGGAAGGTGTTAAAACACTTCGTAATATGTGGGTTGCGGACCGGTGGCGTACCGGCATCTCGGTCATCAAACGGGCCGTTTAGATGCGGAGGCATTCTGAGGTGTGCCGAGAACTCCGCCGCTTTCGTGTCACTTTGCCCTTGACGTTAAAATGCCGATCTTATCCGAGTTCTGCTGCGGTGGCCAGCCGCTTATCAGGAGTGTGCTGGCAGCTGCTTGGTGCGCTTCGGGCTTATGGTGGGTAGTGAAGTGTGGCAGGCTTCGGGTGCAGCGCGATCGCCTCGGTGCCGGCACGGTTCAAACTACATGCAGCTTAGCTTTCCTGTTGCCCAACGGCTGTTGGCTCCGATTGGACCGAGTGCGTGGCATTGCCTGCTTTGGTCCGAGGCTGCATGCCCAAGGTGCTAAACTTCAGGAGACCCCAGTTCACAATTCTTGAGGCGGGATATCGAGAGACAAAGTCGAAGCGGACGTTCTTCTACCAATTGTAATGTTAAAGATTTTCCCCGAATTTCCCTTCATAGCATTGGATAGAATAAGCTCAAGCACGGAAAACCTACGCAAGGCTCAATCATCCAATCTCACTCTACCCCCGGATCCCTCGGAACCATCATGATGTCATGCCCATTGTACTACCAACGTCTCCAGAAACGTTTTCCCCAGTTTTGAAACTCGCTGGTGACAGTCAGGGCTTGTACCAATTGCCTTTGTTCAAGAGCATGGCTCCACGTGCTGCCACCTGACTCTGGGGACGGACCGATTCCCAAGGTCTTGAGACCCCAGATTCCAACCCCGAGGAAGCCGTTTTACTCCAGGTCTGGGGTGACATCACAGGCTTTACGCTTGGTCCAATAAACGGCCCAGATGTTGTGGTATCACGAGACTACTCGAGGCTTTACTTAAGGTTATCGGTCACTGGGCTCGACACTCAGATATTACTTGAAAGCTCCTCCCGTCACTGTCAGCACTGGGTAGCATCCAACACTTTGACTTTACACAATTTGACACCCATCGACAATTCTTAGGCTCGCCACAGCCTTGCTATTCATGATGGCTCCCAATTTCCTCACCGTCACTTTTGAGCAGCACAACCCTAACACGGAGAAGGGTAAGACGGCTCATGCTCGTCGGTCCCTGGCCGGGCTGGATTACTCGCCTTTGCCTCGTATTACAGGGCGCTCTCTCGTACTGGCCCTGTTTGTATCTATGGGCGGTCTCCTGTGAGTACCCATGACTAAAACAAATGCGTGGTGAGACGTGACTGACCCCGATCGTCACTTAGCTTTGGATATGATACTGGCCAGATCTCTGGATTTCTTGAGATGCCGGACTTCCTTCAACGATTTGGCACGACCAACGACCAAGGCGAACGTGTCTTTACGACTGTCCGCTCCGGCCTGATTGTGGCTCTCTTGTCCATCGGCACCCTGATCGGCGCGCTCGTCGCCGCTCCCATCGCCGATCGGTTCGGCCGCAAGTACAGCATTTCCTTCTGGAATCTCATCATCACCATTGGCTTCATCGTCCAGATCTCTTCTGACGACAAGTGGTACCAGATCATGATGGGCCGTTGGGTTGCAGGCCTCGGCGTCGGCGCGCTCTCTCTCCTCGTACCACTCTATCAGGGCGAAACCTCGCCCCCGTGGATTCGCGGCGCCATGGTTTGCACATACCAGCTCTTCATCACCTTCGGCATCTTCCTCGCCGCCTGCTTCAACTATGGCACCGTCACCCATCACCGCAATAGTTCGGCCTCGTGGCGCATCATCATCGGCCTTGGCTGGATCTTCACCTTGACTCTCGGCCTCGGCATCTTGGCCTTTGACGAGACGCCTCGGTTCGACTGTCGCCGTGGTAAGACTGAGCGTGCCCGCAAGACGCTCTGCAGAGTCTACGGCGCGCCGCCGAATCACTGGGCAATCCACACGCAGATGGAAGAGATCGAAGCCAAGCTCCGCGGCGAGGCAGCAGTCAAGAAGAATCCCGTTTCCGAGTTGATCGAAATGTTTCGGGCCCCGCGTATGGCGTACCGGATTTGCCTGGGTATGGGGCTCCAAATGTTTCAACAACTGAGTAAGCGCCTCTGAATAGCATCTTTATTATTATTATTATTATTGAACCAACTGACGTGATCCAGCCGGTGCCAATTACTTCTTCTATTACGGTACCACCATCTTCCGCTCTGTTGAGATTGATAGCTTCATCACCCAAATCATTCTCAACACCATCAACTTCCTCGTCACTTTCATCGGTCTCTACCTAGTCGAGCACTATGGTCGCCGCAGGTCGCTCATCGCAGGCAGCATCTGGATGTTCATATGTTTCCTCATCTTCGCCTCGGTCGGCCACTTTGCGTTGGATCGTACAACCCCACAGGACACCCGAAGCGCCGGCATTGCCATGATCGTCTTTGCCTGCTTCTTCATCCTGGGCTTCGCGACGACCTGGGGTCCAATGATCTGGACCATAATGGCCGAGATCTTTCCGTCCCGTTATCGTGCGAAGGGCATGGCTTTCTCTACAGCAAGCAACTGGCTTTGGAACTTCCTCCTGGCGTTTTTCACGCCCTTCATCACCCAGGATATCGACTTCCGCTACGGTTACGTGTTTGCCGGCTGCAACATTCTTGGTGGTCTCCTCGTCTACTTCTTCGTGGTTGAAGGACAGGGTCGAACTCTCGAGGAGATTGACACTATGTATCTCGAACACGTCAACCCGCTTAAGAGCTCCAGCTGGGTGCCGCCTCCGCCTGATCAAATGGCCAAGATCCGCAAGCAAGCTGGCACAGACCTCGAGGCAGTCGTGCCCTCCAGTGACGAGGACGCCGCGCATCGCGATTCCAGGTTCAACCC
Organism: Microcera coccophila; assembly: GCA_024112705.1. Taxonomy (NCBI): domain Eukaryota; kingdom Fungi; phylum Ascomycota; class Sordariomycetes; order Hypocreales; family Nectriaceae; genus Microcera; species Microcera coccophila. The sequence continues at coordinate 18,208 of JAMYIC010000353.1, read as the reverse complement.
TGACCCTACGAATACGGATGCTACAGTAAGGCATCATGAGAACCGAGCGCCAGCTCCGAAGGAAGAGATTTAAATCGCTCTTCCGAGAGTGTGTTGTAGCTCTGGGAGTAGGGATACATGAATGAATATTTGGAAAGCTTCAAAAGCAAAAGATAATTTAACGAGCTTGGTCATGAGAGTATGTGTGATGAAATAGTTTGTGATTTCAGTATATATTTGCCTAAGTTTCATTATGGCGTTCAAATGGAGTCCATCACGATGTGATCGTGAAATGGTGATTGCTTAATGGCTTCAGTAATTACAAACTCAGCCATTCTCGAGATTTGCCATATGCAAAGGCATTCCCTTTGGTAGCGTCCCTTACTTTAACAACCCATCTCTATGGAGGTCAACCACTTTTAAGCAATCTGTATTCAGCAGGCCTGCCGTGGTAGTTTGTGGATGAACGGTATAAAGCACAACTGAGTTTTGTTATTGTAAAGTTCAGTTAGAGCGAAACAGTGCAAAGATACTCTCTTCCTTTGATAGCGTCTTTCATTCCATCTCAAATGACAACTCGACATTCCGAAATCCTGGTATGCTAAACTTCGTCTCTAGGGTAGCTAGTCTGGAAGATTCTTTGGTGGGGCTCGTTACCCCGCCGCATTACGTGAGTCGAGGCGCGGATTCGCAATGTTAACAGGCTTCACCTGACGGGAATTCGCATAACATTCTACCATCCTTCAGCAACTTATAGCAACCTTGGACTGTAGTCGGAATTTTTCTTCGACTTTTCTCTGTTTATTTCGACTCCTTGCCATCCAACAAAATGCCGCTTATCGACGTTGACGCGCCACCGGCGACCAACGACACTCACTACGTCGTCTATTTCGCATCGGGGGAACCGTCCTGGTGTCCGGACTGTCGAGACGCTCTGCCGGCCCTTCAGACAGTCTTTGGACAGGATAACGCGCCTACTGCTTACGTGGTCCGCGTGGGCGAAAGGGATGCATGGAAAACCCCCGCGAACAAGTATCGAAGCCAGCCTTACAACATCCAGGGTGTGCCGACGGTCGTACGAGTCGAGAACGTGAGCCTGTCCACCGGTCGCTTGCATCGTGACTGATTGCTAACAAGATATGGGCAGGGTCGTGAAACGGCTCGACTAGGGGATGTCGAGAGTCAGCAAGAGTCCGCTTTGAGAAAGCTGGTGGCTTAAACACTGAATCCTTGATGGGTCCCTGTCTTAACAGCTTGATAAAATAGACATCGTTTCGACTACTGGATGGTACGAGCACCTGAATTTTGTGGATGTGTTGGAGTGAACCGCTCTGAAATCGCCCCTGTTTATCAAAATCTGTCGGTGTGTCCGAGATGAACCGATAAGTTGAAAGAAGATGTGCTGAATGATACGTGAGCAATTGTATCTAGGGCAACGGTCCCTAATTCATGCAGTCCGCATCGTGCTTAGACAAGACCGCCGCCAGCTCTTGGTAGCAAAGGTCTTCGATGTCGTCTGTCAAAGTTGGGTCTCTCACCCACGCTCGTGGCTACACTGGGAAAGTAAATTCGCTGTTCCTGTTATCTCATCTTTGGGGTTTATCCCGGTAACGACATTCCCTGTGTGTACTTTCGTTTTTATTGGCCGTCTTGTTCCTCACCTCTTCCGCTCATGGCATGAGGATTCCTGTCGATTGACTTCGCTCGGAATAGGTCGCCGAGCTGAGTTGAGTAACACTGCAGTTCCCTTGAGACCACAAGCGGCACTTTGTCTAGAATGCTTCTAATTATGTCCTATGACATAAGCTATCACGTTCAGTAGTACTGATGCCCCGAACAGTTGGCAGTTTGTGGAGCTACCCAATGCTTGCTGCCGTCTTACCCGATTACTGTATTTGACACAATTGGCATGACTGGCGTAGATCTTTCTTGCGAAGCCCCGTGTAGAGATCAGTTAGTGGACTCCCCCGGCTACCCGGCTACGCTGTTACGAGCCGGGAGAGACTTAAAAAGAGTGTTCAAGGTCCACCTCTCCTGCGCTGTTGGAAACCATCTCTGACCCCAACCCAACCGCATCACAAATCATCATGACTTCAACCAGTAGCCACTGGTTGATCGACAGCGACTCTGAGGAGATCTTGGAGACGGGCACGGCACAGCAAAATGCAGATTCGGCCCTGGACAGCTTCATTCTCGACCACCCCCGGCCGGACGTCGCGCCTAGGGCGGCATCAGCGTCGTCTCGACTGCGCAACCCGGTCGTCATTCCCCAGCGACGGCCGGGAAATAAAGAGCGCGGGTTCGCCAAAGCGTACGCACCGGACCTCGAAGCATTCGGCATCGACCAAGAGTCGTTCTTGGCCTTCATCCGAGCAACTAACAAAGCCGCTCAAGCATCCAAATGGCTCCATGCCATTCAGGTAGCTGCGACGGGAACCGGATTTATTCCTAACCACATCGCTCTAGGCGTCTCGGCAGCGGTCCAGGTCATTGCCGGCATCGTGGCCAAGGCGGAAACGAGATGGAAGTGAGTCGTCTTCTCCGTTGCTTGCCCTAACTCTTCGTCATTTCCTGCAGGGCTGAATCAGTTTTTTGCTGCTGTACAAAGAACGAATGCGTTCATGGACCGCATGAACGACAACTTCTTTCGACCACGGGGACTCTACTGTCTGATCATGTCCTACAGCCCCATGGCAAGGGACGAAAAGGGAAAAGTTGATCCTGCTCAGGCCATGTTGGATCATGGGCCTTCGTCGCCTGAATCGGGCTTCCTTGCCACAGCCAAACGAAACTTGCGCAGCCCTGCCGCGGGCGTGTCCCACGGCGAAGAGAGCCTCCCAGATTCCGTAGCCGCGCTGGTGTATCCGGGCGCATCCAATGCCACGACATGGTCGTCGCCGGGGACGAACAAGAAGAAAAGGGCATTCGCCCGACTCAACGACTATTTTGATAGACGGGCACAGGCGCGCTACGTAAGTGGAAGCCCTCCTCGATTCAATGCTTCGTAATCATTTAATCATTTAGTCTTGTTCACTCACTCATTCTCATACTTGTATAGGCTGCCGAGAGCAAAGGAGACGTCCTCTCCGCTCCGCAGAGGCCCTTTCCGAATCGCTACCTGGACCCAAACCACCCCGCCAGCAATGGCGGTCTGCTTGGCCTCTTGTCCGGGGGCAAGCTGAGACACCGGACCTCGAGGAGCAGAAGCAGAGCATGCGGTCGGCCATGGCCGCCCGGGAGCGGAGCGTCCGAGACCAACAATCTGTCCAGATGGCCAACCTCGACCAAGTGCTGCAGGGCATGGGCCTTACCGCTGAGCAGCAGAGGGACTACGTCCAGCAATATGAGCGCGCTTACGAATTGCAGCTGCAGCAGTTCCAACAACAGTCAGAGCTTCTCGAACAGGGCCAGCGCCGTATCAACCGTGTATGGTTTTCTATATAACTAACACCGTGATAACTTACGGAGAAGTAACTAATGATTGGAACCAGAACATCCTCTACTTGTTGATTGTCAACATGCCGACGAACACTGAGTTGGAAGCCGCTCAGAGGCAAGAATTGGCTTCAAGTGATGAACAAATAGCTGGTGA
>JAMYIC010000353.1:0-14524 GCA_024112705.1 Microcera coccophila | reverse complement strand
AAAAAAAAAAAAACGAAAAATAAATTAAAAACAAAAACAAGATATACAGCTACTTCCTTTAAACCTCTTAAAATATCGGGCTTTAGGCCTGTAAAATCAGCTTATCGGGAACCCCTGGCCCTAGCTAACCAGCGCCTTGATAACGGGCTCATCACCAGCAAGGAGACCTTCCTAGAGTATACTCGTTTTAACCTACATGCGCAAAGTCAACAAGGGGCGTTCCGATAGCAAAGCTCATAGTTGTTGGAGTAGCTATGTTCGAATCGATCCGTCACTTTTTGTTACCCCCGCGTCACCCCTAGGTCGCCAACGGGGAGATGGGTCTATTCTTCGGGGCAGTAGTCTCTCTATTGGATTGCTGCCTTGTAAGTCATTGTTACGTTGTGCAAGGTTCAATTAACTAGTATACGGATCTTCGAAAAAAATCAGGAGCCTGTGTCTGAATTGGTGTAAGACGCATCGGTTCAGAGGGTATGGAAGCCGGCAGCATATATGTGTGCTACATAAGGCTTTTTATCTGAGGTAGTAGTATTCAAAAAGAAAGATTCTCTGTTCTTTGAACTCATAGCAGAAACACAATTAGTCCTGGACAAAGAACCGGGAACTCTTTGCATAAGATGTCTCGAGTCAATAAACTCAGGACATTTGAGAACATCGCTAATGGCCATCGTACTATTGCCAGCCCTTCGATTAAAACAAGTATCTCAGCATTGTCTCCTTTACTTGGGTCGGTTGCAACAACCGGAGTGGGACCCCTGCTTCAGATCTCTTAGCTCTATGATATGATGCTGCTGTCTTTGTTGCGTTTGCTCGATTGATGAGTTCCTCGGGGCCGTCGTGAGAGCGGTTTGCAACATGATTCATCGATAATGTCATTGACAATTCCATAGGAGGACCTGGTGGGGATGAAGGTGAGGATGGTAAAGTCTCACTCTGAAGACGAGAAGAAGCCGTACGGCCGAGCAGCTAGTCGCCATGACAGCGGCTCATTGACAACTCGGGACATCAGAACCACCCTCATTCGGTTTGTCACCCATGTAGTACAACATGAGAAAGTGCCTTAATTCAGCTACTAGGACCGCGACAATCTCATCCGCGAGTTCCGAGCGTTATTGTATGCACATGTAGCTCAGCTCGAGGACGGCGCCCGCTTCGCCAATCAACATACCGGCGGTGTCTTCACCTCGCCCACGCAGTTGCTCCCAAAGGGGGGCTAACAGATGGCATGTGCATAATCTTTTAGCCTTCTTGAACTGCCTTGTCACTGCTCCCCTAGGCGGAGGTGAGTTGTACCCCACGGCAGCGCAAATTTACCTTGCCACTACTGTCACACGCTAACTGACGACCATGTGCCGTATGTATGACGACTTCGGCTCGATGGCCTATGACTATGATGAACGTAACGCTAACTCTATACCCTTTTCGAAACCCCCCTCCCCTCGCCTAGCCTATGAACATCCATGCTTGATGGAAGCTCTTTTGCTCGGACTTGATGGGGCAATGCGGAAATAGTAGCCCAAGATTTCGAGGGAGCTATGCTGAAGCTTCCCTTGATCTGTCTTCCCGGCGTACTACTGACCATGTATCTAGCCCGCCTAGCGGCTCAAGCAACCGTCATCATGATCGAATTCAGCAGCGGACTATTCCGCAGACTGCACTAAACAGTCTCAGATGTGCATCCCTCACCTGCGATAACTGCCGGGCTGAGGCTTAACCCTGCGTTCTGTGGGGAGACACAGCCCGAAACTACCTGAACCTAGTAGCCACGGGAACTTCCCAGGATTGAGATCCGATTAGCCGTAATGCGGGGGATACCGGGGGCGATGGTTTAATGCACAAAAGAGACAGCCTAACATAAAAGCGCCGTATCCTCCTCCTCCTCCGTCAGCTGGATGCGAACATCTCCCTTCTCTTCATTGATAACATCAAATTCGCCTGTCTCCTAGACTTTGATATCCCCAAACAATCCAAGGTCACTTCAGCTCCACTCGAAATGGATGGTCAACAAGGATTCCAGCCTCAGAACCAAGGCTTTTCGCAGGGAGGATTCAAGGACACCAAACAAGGCTTCAGCCAAGGCGGGTTTCAAGATACAAGGGGTGGTATGACACAGGGAGGTTTCAATGACCCAAACGAGGTGGGTCTTCGACTTCACTCTCCATTCATAACGTGTATTTGATTCTTTCTCCGTACTAGTAACTTACAAGACATTCAGTTCCAGAACAAAGGGTTCCAGCCACCAGAAGTAAAGGTTAGCTCTGACGACATTGCGACTCTGAAGCGAGCTGTCAGTAGTGCGAAGGAGAACCTAGCTACGGCTGAAGGTATTCTGAGGAAGTTGGCATCTGGGTAAGCCGCGTGATGGATTTAGTCGTTGGGGATTCAGTTTAGTCTCGTGATGCGGTGGATGATGACGGGATGCTTGAACGTCTTTTGCTTACGGTGGTATCGACATTCCTAGTAATATCAAGCACGGTTATGATTTACTTCAAAGCCATGAAGAATTATAGGAACAAACGTTGAACTGACTTCAGAGAGTCACCCTGAGTCTACAATAATAGTCCAACTTCGCACCACCAATGATTCATGAGAGAGTACTGGGAGATCGGTACAAAGAGCCGCACTTCGAGGCTAAACACTTCTCGGGTCACAGTAGCTCATCCAGTCAAGATGACTTAATAACATGTGGAAAGGGAAGTTTTTGTCACAAACTGGAAGCTCTAGAGTCTTTCTAGATGCTTTGCAGAAACAACAGATCCAACGATTTGCAAATTTGTCCTCGAGCAAAACAACGGCATAAGCGTCACTGCGCTCCGGCCCATGAAACTGGTGGAATCCCCGGATTATACTTCCCTGCACAGTGAAAGGGATTTTTGACATAGACAACAGGCTGAAGGGTGGCAGTTTAAGACAACATGCTGTCTTCAGCTTGATACACATATACAATTGCGCATGCACTCTCCTTTGTTTTCCCATCCAACTCGAGGCCCATAAACCGTCTGCGTGGGCGATCTCTTACATCAGTTGGAGTCCGATGTCAAAAATGTCATCCAAATCATCGAGCATGCCACAAGTAGTTACTAGAACTTTATAGCTGTGATTGCTAAGTACGTCTACTAGACGGTATCGAACTCGGTTATTTGATGCAATCATCAGAATAGCTGAGTAGACGTCAACGCGATCATCTCGGCATCAAGGATATCATCCGCCACTTTGAACTTCTGTTCGACTGTGAGGGTGATGGCCAACGGACTAAGAGCGTGATGCATACACTCGAGCAGGAATTTCAAGTACTTCTCAGTACACCTACTTGATTCTCCAATATCGCCAGCATATGAATTTTTATGACACTAGACCTAGCTCTTCAGACATCGACAGCCATTTATAGGGGGGCCTATTTCTTTCATGTGTTCAAGTCCCACAGATGTCTTCTTTAAAATTTCCTCGTTGACCATTCTGATATAGCCTAACTCACCTACTAGTACTTTGGCTACTTACTCTTCATTATAACACGGTTATTGTCCATAACTCTTTTTTGAACTTGTCAGCTAGAGTTCCAGCCCGCGAGAGTGTGTCGGTGGCTTCCTGACAGCGCTTGGTCTTTTTCGAAGAACAGTCCGGCGTCATATTCATCAAGTGCAGAGAGCGAATGAATTGCCTCGCGATCCAATGTTCCTGCTCCTCCCGTAAAGAATAAGCTCCGTTCGAATTGCGCTCTCTAGCAAATAGGCCGATAAGCTGGGATAGGATACTGATGGTGTGCAACGAACCGTGCAGCTTGACATGGCAAGAGTGATCGAATTCCGACACATATTGAGGACTCATTTTGTAGTTGAGGAACGCTTCATCCCTCGGAGACAAGTCATGATAGCTCGGGAATTTGTTGTCGGGGTTTTCCATGTTGGGTAAGATTCCGGAGAGAGTACAACTACCGAGGTAAAAAGGAATGCTATAGCATATAGAATCGACAAGTTCCTGGGCCTCGCGTGTCACATCTCCAGGGTTTATATCGTTCTGTGTGCTCGACGAAGTTTCATTCCAAGAAAGGGTAGGGAATTCTGTGAGTCGGGACTTGGCTTGTTCGAGGATAACGCGATAAATGCGCCATGTGTTCCAGATATTCGCAATCTGGATGCTGGGGTAGATGTCGCAATCATTATGATACGTTTCGATAGATGGGTCGATATCTTTCCTGCTCTGCATTCTTCTCCCGTACCAAAGCGGCGGTATACCTTCCAGCCACTTTTGGAGCTGAATGTCTAGCCTTTGGACTCGCTCGCGTAACTCTTGCAGTCTTGATGATGAGCGTGCACATGGCGCTAATGACGGGTTGCAGAAATCATGCTGAAGACCGGCAATAGAGACACCAATAATATCGAGTAGCGAGCTTGGGTTCATGGGTAAAATCGGTATGACCTGAGTCTTGAGCCATTTCAGCTCAATCGAGGAAAACGCATTGCTGGTTCTGACGAGCGTGGATACTCTAGAATGTAAGAGGTTGCTGACGAGATGTGCATGGTATTTGGAGCTATGGAAACTATCCTCTCGTTGTAAAAGCAAAGCCAATGCGCCATCGCGGTGCGTGCCATGGGCTTTGGCTTGACCGGATACAGCTGACAGAGTATCATGCATCTGGAGCACCAGAGCCGCCAGCACTGTTGCGTCCCGTGCCCGTTCTTCAGGATTGTTGACCGCCTGGCGTAGCCGCACGAGAGCTTGGCACAGTAGATGAGTAGACAGCGAGTCGGAAACGTGGCTGTGTCCCATCGTTGTCCAAACCTTGATTGCCACGGCGTTGACTGCGGCGAAGAGAGCCGAACTGGGGTTTTCAGAGGCGAGGACAGGGCGGACAAACTCCAAGAAGCCGCGTGTCGATTCCACGCTGCGACCTACATCGGTGACATACGTGAGGAAGAATGGAACAGCTAAGTCTTGTGGCGAATGTGACGGGAGCGGCGGAATTGTATTCTTGTTTGGTATCGTCTTTGTTGACTGCTGATTGCGGTTGCTGACGCGCGTTGCTTGAGCGGGCGGTATTCCCAGATACCGAACCGTCTCGTCCTTGAATCTCAGTCGAGGTCTCGCATAGCCGGCGCATTCGAGTCCAAGGCGGAGACACGCCCTGCAGAATGGCGTCGTTTCGTCACACTTGACACGTCGCCGTCTACATGTGACGCACCCTCGTGAAGCGCCTCGATTGACCATGATTCCTACCGCATCGTCTCTATATCGGAGAGAAGCCAGATGAAGAAAGCTTTTGCGACGGATGCAGGAGGAATGTCTTAGCTGCCAAGGGCCTTATTTCTTATATCTACTACTCGCCAAGCCGACACGGGGTAAAGCTGACAAGATGACGCGGGAGCCGCTGACGACGTTGCGGCTGTGTCTGACGATCATATCCATATAAGCCTAGACTCTGCGACGGCGACAGCGGGTTAGTCACGATTCCGAATTCTGCCCATCAACTCACTTTGTCAGCTTCTATGTTTTGTGAACACTTGGGCTTGGCATGACATCGACTGTAGTTGAGTTCCATAGCAATTGCCGCATTTATTCGCATCTTTCGTAGACGTTGCAGTCATGATCAGGTATGAATGTCCATGTATATAAACTAATACCTAATCCCTCTAATCAGAACCAAGACTTCATCACAATAAGCATCTACTCTCCTCTATAAAGTACTACCAAGTTCTGATCCTTTCACCATGAAATCATCAACCTGGAGCAAGACATTTGCCATACTCGCCCTTGCTCACGCAGGGTTCGCAAGTACCAAGGACGATGGGATGCCCATCCTCACCCTCAACGACGACGAAAACTTCAACTTTGACATCCTCACTGGTCTAGGACAGATGGCCAACGACGGTGCAGACGTCAATCCCGTGCTCGAGGTTGCCAAGAAAATCAAGCCCGGCGACCGTGACAGCTACACGAAAGCTTGGTTCGACCTTGCAAATGAGACCAAGGCCAAGGCGTTGGACCCCGGGTATGCTTCCGACCCGGTCAACGTTAGGGCTACTTGGTTCTCTGCGTCCAACTACTTTCGTCGGGCAGACGTCTACAATCGGGCCGACTGGGACGATCCACGCATCAACGCTTATTGGGACGAGCAGCGAGCAGCTTTCGACAAGGCTATAGCTGCCTTGCCAGTTCCGGCCGAGCGTGTGGAGGTTCCCAGCGACGATTTCAACGTCTCGGGTATCTGGTATCCTCAGCCGTCCAAGGACAATCACACTGAGCACCTCCCAACTATGATCCTTACCCAAGGGTATGATGCTGCCCAGGAGGACTTGTACTCTACCATTGTTGCGCCGGCTTTGGCTCGTGGATACAACGTCTTCTCGTTCGAAGGCCCCGGTCAGCCGACCCCGCGCAGAGAACAGGGTGTTGGCTTCATACCAGACTGGGAACGAACCGTAACACCCGTCGTCGACTACCTTCTCTCAGAAAAAGCCGCTTTCGTCGATCCCAAGCGGCTCGTTCTATATGGCCACTCTTTCGGGGGTTATCTCGGCGCTCGAGCCGCTGCTTTTGAACCCCGATTATCTGCACTCATGCTTAACGGGGGAGTTTGGGACGCGTATCAGGCATACACTGCATATCTGCCCTCCGACCTCCTCAAGGTGCTCGAGTCTGGTGACAAGAAGGCTTTTGACCAGGCAATGGACGAGTTGCAAAGTGACCCGCAAACATCCACAGTCATCAGCTGGGGTATTCAGCAGGGTTTGTGGGCTTTCAAGATGAAGTCGCCTTATGATTTCTTCCAATCGTTCAAGAATTACACGCTGAAGGGCGGCATCGCGGACCGTATCAGGATGCCAGTTTGGATTGCCGATGGAGAGTACGAAGATCTCATGGCGGGTCAATCGCGGCTCGTCAAGGATGCCTTGGGCGAGAGGGCGGAGCTCCATGTGTTCAATGGAACGGCCGGGTTTCACTGCCAGACTGGTGCTCCACAGGAGTTGGGCAGGGTCATGTTTGCCTGGCTGAGCAAGACTTTGAATAAGTTGTAAGGCCTTTTGATTGGTGGTTTGCCGATCAACATCGGAGGTTTTTATATTCGAGGTGTCAGCTTCGCATTTTGAGTTGGCGCTTCTCAATCTGTTCAAGACAAGGTCATAGTGTCCGGGGGGTTGAGGTTGTGTGTATTTACATACAGCAATAGTCCAAACTAGTCAAGGCCAAAGACTTACTCTCCTTGCGATAGCAACCATTTTGTGCCCTGACCAGCGTGCTGCATCACGCTTCTTGACAACACAGTCACCGACGCACTCGACCCCGGCTCTAGACTCGTGGTCTACTTAAAACCAACAAGCATAACCTCCTTCTTATCGACAGGGCAGAAGTACACTTCAACCATCTCGCGCCTGAATAAGTTCCCTTGTTTGTGACGGAGACTTGAATATCCCCGTCGTTCTCTCCATCTCGATCCAGGGCAGTTGGACTGGCGAGGCAAATTGATTAAGCAAAGCTGCGTAGAAGATGAAGGTCACGAAGTGGGCGACAGCTTCCAGCTTTGCTTCTAATGGGAGCTACTATAGGCTACCGTGGAGCTCGAGCCGAAGGCGAGGACGGCCCCCGGCAGGGCCGCCGGAGGCAAAAGAGACGCTCTAGCTTCGCGTTCCCAAAGGACAAGGATCTCAGTCGTTGGCATAGGACCTAGTTAGCGAAGATGAGCTTCTCAGGTTGTTTGACTCTTGTCACGAAAGGGTTTACGAGTTTCATCTTTGACGGAGCCTAGTCTGTTCCTCTTGGGTCGGAGGTGACCTGGGCCAGCACTTTGGTCGCTCCAAAACTTTGACATCATTCGGTCTTCTAGTGCGGGGAATTCGAAAGGCCGAAGCATTCCCGGACCCGTAGTAGATCCGATAAGGCGTTTTCACCCACCAACTTCCGTCTAGGATCATCACCGGCATGGTTTCAATGGGGGCCAAGGTCCTCTCCACCAGGCAAGTTACGTCTGGCCGTCGTTCGGCGCTCCGATGTCATATCCGACCTTCTCAGCTGCTTCCGCTCGAAGAAACCGAGCTGGCAAAAAGAAGATGTCGGTGATTGAGCAACATCTTCGCCAAATCATGACCAATGTTCCCGTATTCCTTGCCACACTGGAGCATCGACTGACGCGCCAAAAAGCCGAAGTCATGTAACAGAAGTTGAACAGGGGTTTAGCTCCGCCAGGTCTCGGTGCATCTCGGAGAACGGTGGATGCAAGTGCGTGAATTCCGGAAGGTTGCCAATTGTTCGGCATGATGATCAGCACATGTAAGAATCCAAATAAAAAGACCCTGATTCCCGTGTAAATCATTGGAATTTATTTGACAAACACCAAGCCTGGTTTCTTTGTCGATTTTTGTCAAACATGCTGACATCAATAGCTCTACTTGCACTAGCTTGGCCAAGCTTCTGCGTGGCAGCCAAGGCGAAGCATGACCATACATTCCAACCTGATTATGTGTTACGGGCTAGTGAGCAACTATACTCTGTAGCTTGCAGAACAAAGCCGACGCTTGTCATAAATGGTTAGACAACCAACTCGTTCTTCTGCAAACCTCAGCCGACTGATTGCAATAACCTAGGTACTTCTCCTGGACCCGCCATATACCTGTGGGAGAACAAGACAACCTGGATACGTGTATACAACGACTTGCCAACTCAAAACCTGACCATTGTACGTACCATCATGCTCGAGTCGTGCACCATGAGCATGCGCTAACGAATGGTCGCCAAAGCATTGGCATGGTCTCAGTCAGTCGGCAGCGCCGTATTCTGACGGAACGCCCCGCGGGAGTCAATGGCCTATCCGTGTAAGTAGCCGCTTCGATCCCACATGTCTTTGATTCCTTGCGTACATATTGCTGACTCTTCTATTTCTATATAAGACTAAACACTTCTTTGATTACGAGTTGCGACCCCAGATTGGCGAAGCCGGCACCTACATGTACCACTCGCACGTTGGTTTTCAGGCTGTTTCCGCCGTGGGCCCATTGATAGTCCTGGAGCAGCAAAGTGACGACGTACCCTACCAATACGATGATGAGCGAATACTACTTTTCTCCGAGGTATTCAATTGGACTAACGAAGTTGTGGAAACTGAGTTAACTGCCCCGTTAGCAGAGTTTAGATGGTAAGTTCCCACATGCTGACCCCTTGACAATAAAAGAGCTTGACAAAGGCCGCAAACTAACAAGTTGCGGAATTACGCAGGACTGGAGAAGCAGCTTCTATTTTGCTTAACGGGCAAGGATTCGCTAGTCTGGGTGCTGACCAGACTCAAACATCTCAACCATGGACTCCCTCTCAAACAATAGGTAAAGAAGTTTGCGGTCCCGAAGTCATTTCCGTCCAACCGGGGACGACATACAGACTACGTGCAATAGGTGCAACAGCCCTAAGTGCTTTTGTTTTCGCCATTGAAGACCACCCGAACTTGGAAATTATGGCAGTCGACGGCGGATACACCCAGTTGGTCGATACCGAGGTCGTGCAAATGGGATCAGGCCAGAGATACGACATCTTGTTCAAGACCAAAAACGAGAAACAACTCAAAGAACTTGGCAAAACCCAATTCTGGCTGCAGACTGAGACTCGGTACCGGAATCAAAACAACACTTTTTACGCTATTCTTTCCTACGAGACTGAGCTCGACACAAACCAGTCGATACCTGCAGCACCTCCGCAGGTTAAGCCGGTGGACATACCATATAACATGCAGAATTGGTTGGAGTACAGACTTGAGCCACTGCAAGAAAATCACCTCCCACCAGCAACAGAAGTACGGCGTCGAGTTTTCCTGGCGGCAGCGCAAATTTTTCAACAACAGAGTGGCCTCTACTGGTCGACCAACAACCGCACGTGGACAGAAGATAACAGAAATCAGTTGGGAGGTCAGTTCAGAGGAGGCGATGTGCCTCACCTTGTCAAAATATACGAAACGGGCGAGGCTGCCATTCCGGACTACCATCTCGCCACCACCGAACACGACGGTTGGGACCCCAACCTCAATGCTTACCCTGCCAAGGTGGGCGAGGTCATTGATATCATTCTAGTCAACGAGCCGAATGGTATAGCCGGAGGATTTGATACTCATCCGTGGCACATTCATGGCGGCCGGGTATGGGACCTGGGTGCGGGTCCGGGAATTTACGACGCGGAGCAGAACGAGGCAAAGCTCAGGCAATATAAACCCATCACGAGAGACACTTCTTTCGTATTCAAATACGAAGATGGTGATCTTGCTGGAGCCGGGCTGGACTATACGAGCCAGGGTTGGAGGGCATGGAGATTGCGTGTTGACAATGCTGGGTATGTCGTGTCTCCCAAACCTCTCCCCTGACCCCCAATGTTTATCAACTACTCTCTTGATATTCCATCAAGAACGCGATATTCACAATTGAACTTGACTAACAGTGCTCAGAGTGTGGATGCTTCACTGTCATACCCTTCAGCATATGCTCATGGGATTGCAGACTACTTGGATAATGGGTAACGCATCAGAAATCACTCGTGGCACCACGCCGGATTTGGTCGCAGGATACTTGAAATATGGAGGAGATGCTTACGGCAATGCAACCCACGATCCTCTGGTGAATCATTATTTCGAAAACTAGACAACAAGTCGACAATCTCAAGGCTGGCAGGGAAAAGAAGGTTCTGTTTTGTTAGTGGGACTCGTTGAACCTCGGTGGCTCAGGAACTATTTGGGGTATAAATATGTGATACATTTTGGTCAATTCTCCGTTCAAGAAGATTGTGATACATCAACGTCAATTCTTAAGACCTTTCTCTGCTTGAAAAACCTCACTCTTGCCGATCTTGTACGCTGGTCGACAGATACCTTATGGCTGTATTTGGGGTCCAAATCCACTAGATGCAATGAAAAATTACGTGTCAAAATCTACCACCAATGCTGTTTTCACTACAGTCACGCCAGAGTTGGCAGGCATCTTGGAGTTTGATCGTCTTTCCCGCAGCTGCGCTTCGTCAGCTGTTGGCATGGTCTGCATTGACCTGCGAGATGAAGAGACGGAACTCAACGAACCAAGTTGATTGCAAAGAAGATAGATTGCTGAAAGGGACGGAGACAAGAATGTAGCACTTATTAAAGAAGGGAGGAAGGGAGGGAGATCCTACTTTTTAAAACCCATCCCCTATGGTCCCTATGTAAGTTCCAGGCGGAGCATTGAGAAGAACTCGGTCGTCCGAGCTATACTCATTTCGAGGCGTCGGCAGATTGGCTACTCTCTATGCGAAGCGCTTGTGATGAGCTTCGGGAGGGTGATAGACTTTGCAAGAATCATTTTCGATCTCGGCCTTTTTGTCCCTGCTGACTTTGTCTCGAACATTGTTTACGGGATCAGCGCGCCCTTCTTTTCTTTCCGTCTCAGCAGCAATACTCTATTTCTGGAGCAGCTAGCTTCTTGCCGCCATTGTGAATAATGTTCGAAAGACGCGACTCTAAAAAGAGGTGAATACAAACAAGCCGCATCAAATTCACGCCAAGTCAATCCACTGCAATTTTCTCGCAAAGCAATCCTCTCGGATAGTAGTCAGTGCGACTCGCTCGAAGCATCCTCCCTTCCGCTTGACCACGAGGACGACCCATTCTACCGGCGCATCCACAGGCCGATTAGGCGAATCCGAACGCAAGCGATGCCCTCGCCCAATGGCAACGAGCTTGTACGCATCGGGCGAGCCCAGCGGCTGTTCGGAGAGACCCCGCGAATCTAACAGGGCCGCCGTGTTGCGGTCGCCGGTGGCTGTACCCATCTCGATGCATGGATGATTAGTCCTGGTGTCATATTTCCTAGCCACAAAACTATGTCCTGACTTCAGGTACGGCACATCCGCAACAAAAGTAAAGAGTGTCAAAACGGTAGACTCTGTCAACGTGCTGGCGTCGAGCTCAGGAACTTTGCCGGCCTGATCCTCGACCTCCAACAACACGCCGACAAGTCTGCCGTCGCCAACGCCGCTAAATCTAAATGATCTTTTCATGAACAAACAGCCCTCTTTGGGCAAAAATGTGACTGATGCCACTTTCATTAGCCAATCCAGTTCATGTCAATAGGAAACACATACCTGGCCAGAACACCCAACCTCCACCATAATCATCACCTGTTGAAGTCGCAGGATAGACAAACCGTTTACCCATCGGACTCTCCACAAGGTATTCCACAGGGCCTTTCCATCCAGACCAAGCCCAACTAGGGAACTGCGAATGTTGCTTTACGGTGAAATTGCTGGTTGGTGAGATCCACCTTCTCTGTAGGGGAACGTCCAGGCTAGAAACCCACAACAGAGCCATTTCCATATGTCTATCTAGAAGACCGTGGAACTTGATGTCTAGTCCCAACGGGAATTTCGTACCGAATTTATTCAGAATGCCCATAAATGCCTCGACGGCGTCGCTGGGGTTGGTGAGTCGACGGTTTGTATATTCACGTACAAATGAGGCGTACTCGCCAAATTCAACGTCGAAGGCAGGTTTAAACCTTGGAGGATAATCAAGGTGAGGGGCGGTTCCGCTCTCGGAGCTCTCAGGATCCCAATCGTCCCATTTCGGCAGCTGACAGATAGTTTTGGCTTCAGATCGTAACCCATGGTTCGGAACCTTGGTCCACATTTCGTTCCATGGCGATTTACTTTCGTAGGCGGTTCGGGTGAACCGCGTTTCCAGCACGTAACTTTCTCTCCATTCGCTGAGGCGCCCATACCCAAAGCCTCCGTAATCACCGACAGACGGTAATCGGTGTCGTCGGGAATGGTGTTGACATGAATAGAAGATTTCATCCTGTGTGAAGTATAAGCAGCAAGCTGAGAGAAGGTCTTCCTGTAAAGTCCAGGCGCGAGTATTCCAGTGCGATGACAACAACACCGTTCTCAAATCGGGTTTTGCTAATATTAACCTTACCACGCCACGATCTGTCTGAACATCGTAGGTCGATTCGTGAGGTCTTGTGGCCTTGCGGAGCCCAGGCAGCGGGGCCTCGGCATCATCTCCTCCTGCTGCCACGACCGTAAAGGAAGCTCCCTCGTAGACGTGATGCATCTTCTTGATCAGGGCTTCTTTTTCTAGCGTATCGTCTTGCCTAATGCACAGTAGATCAACCCATAGATATCTCCAACCCAAGGATCTGACTAGCTCAACGGCGTCTTGAATAGTGACAGGTAGCTGACCGATACGCAGACGTCGAAATTGGTCAGTTTCGAGGGAATCTTCCGCATTCTCGAAGAAATTATTCCACCACCCGGTAGGCTGGGCGGCCTTGCGTTTGGTGATGGCATCACCCCATACATATGAGAGTGCAATATAGTCTATGCGCTGGGCGGGTGCCACTAGAGAGGAGTTGGCTACGTCGATGACGCGAAACTTTCCAGTTGCTCGCAATGCTGCCTGCGACACAGCTCTGTCTTTCCAGTGGCTATGACGGCTTTGGCACTCTCCAACCCAGTGTCGAATGAGAGAGATATCAGCCATTTCTGGGACGAGGCGCCTCTGTAGAGCTTGGCTCCAGTCTCTCTCGTAATCGACCGGGAACGCGGTGAAATCTCCACTCAGCACCCTGTCTAGGTTGCAGAGAGTGTAGAGCGATTTGTCTCTGTAGCTGCGCTGATGCTTGTCTGGTATCCAATCCGTTCCCAGGGCCGGTCTGAACCGGAAATACTTGGAACGTTTGTGCCGAAGATCCCCAAAAGCTCCGGGCCCAAGTTGTGGACTGTCGCAATGGGCCCAGAAGGTCGTCTTGATCCAGACATTTATGTTGATACAGTTGTCGAAGTTCCCGAGACCCGCAGCCCACTCTTCCCAGTAGGTGTTGACAGCCTTCACGACTAGGCTACATAACGGACACGTCTGCTTCTGGGCGATGGAAGACAGCGTTCCGAGTGGGAAGGACTTGAAATCCGGCTCAAACAAGACTTGAAAGTCCACTTTGGAGCACTGGAAGCAGAGCGTATTAACACATGATGCAACATTTTCAAGATCATGTAATATTTTATCGCCCTCCTGAACATTCACTGAGCTGCCCAGACCCATAATCCCAAGTTCTTGCAAGCGGTATCGCGAATCAATTCTCGGGGGCTAGGTAACGGCGCCGGGAGGTTGATGGTACAGCGGTTCTATTGGATTACCAGCCTAGTTATCGTTCAAGCGTTCCAAATCGGGTACTTGATCAAGGAATAAAAGAGATCAACTGATTGATGGTATCACAACTACCCTTATGGGCTGGATTGACTTATTTCTGGTGATGCTTTTTGTGGAGGTAAATTCCTCACACACAGCCTTTATCCTTGTGATCGGGGGAACGTTGTTCCGCCTGACATAAAGTGCTACTTTCTCCCACTCTCTCGGCGCTTGAGAATCCAATCAAATTCGGTACCTAGAGAGTAGTATGGCGAAGAAAATTCCAGTGGTGTGATTTGTGATTTCTTCTCAGTAGTCCGAGCCCGTCCAATGAGGAGGCACGCGGTAAGCACTGTGTAGGGTTTTGTTTTTAGGGGTGGAAAAGGGGGTAGGAGTGGGAGG
>JAMYIC010000352.1:0-10714 GCA_024112705.1 Microcera coccophila | reverse complement strand
CTGCGCTGGAAGGGAAACTTCAATTCGGGTATTAAGACTGTGAGGCTGGAAATATCCATACCACCAGAGCCATTAGGGGAACTCCAAAAGAGCAACTATGGGTAATAAGAAGCGATTCTGGGGAAGGGATGTGATTGCTGATGAAAACAGATGAATCTTCCATTAAATGGTAGTGCAGAACAAGAATCTGATTGCTGAAGAGAATAAAGGTGCAGAAATATGCAACAAAAGTAATCCCCTACATGTGTGCTTGAAAACTCGGTGCCGTCTCTAAGAGGAAAACATCAATCTTTTATCTCAATTCATTCGAGCCTTCGCTTTACACACTCTGTTTCCAACCAACCTTAACATTCCTTGCTTCCAGGGAACCCGCCTTGCTGCCAAATAGCTGTTGAGAAGACACGCGAATTTAATCACTTTGTCTGGCTGCGAAAGCTGACATCTGGAGTCATCTAAGGTGGTGGACTGGTGAAACAAAACAATCTCGTGAGAGACTACCAAAGTGCGTTAAGATAGTACGGACAGTATATACGGGTTAGTCTCACACTATGCTTGACAGGTCCACTCTAAGCCGCTAGATTAGATCCAGCTCCTCTATGGACCTCCAATCTCTCATCAACAATGGGGCCCTGCCTCATTGTTCGCAAGATAAGACGTACTTGCTCGCATCGTCAATCAAGGACCCGAGGACAGTAGCGGATGCGTGCTGACATAGGTTCAAATGATAATTTGCTGGCGTGTCTGATTTAGGTTTCAGAATTCGTAGTAACAATGGGAGAGCTAGCTAAAACGCAATCTCGGTTCAGGCCTTAGAACAGCCTCGAAAAGGGGACCCTGGTCCGAGAGGATGTCGAGACGGCTTGCGCCAATTTCTTTAGAATGTCAAGAAAGCAAAGACCGTTGATGATATCAAAGCGCTTGCTGTCATATACGCACGCCGACCTGCAGTTCGCAGCCTGATGCCAGCCTTGCATGAGTTCAACAGCACCACCCTTCTCCCTGGCTCTTTTGCTGCGACTTTGGCACCCATCGAAAAGGCATATCTCGGCCAAACACCAGCCCCCCCTGGGCCTAATCCTTGTGATGAGGCCCACTAACGACCAGCTTACGTCGTATCCGTCCGTCTTAGGCTGGAGATCTTCACTTACATCCTCTTCTTATAATTACCTGATGTCCTGATGTCTTAACCACGGCATATTTGCTTTTGTCAATGGAAGCTAGACAAGGGCTGCACCGAACCTGTTCACACGACAGAAAAGGCTTGCAGTGAGCTGGGAGCTGACTTGTTCTTGTTTGCGCCTTCACTCAACATGGATGGCAAGCAGCTACCTGCCACATCGCAATGGTGTTTCAAGATGATTGACGGAGTGCTACTCTTCTGATGGAGAAGCCCTGTATCTTTTGCCGACAGTGGAACCAGCTCCAAGCTTGCCCATATTACAGCCCCCAAGCTCCCGGGCATAGGGCTCTGGCTAGGCCTAGTTGGCGTCCCCCACCTGGGGTCTAGTGCATTTCCTAGTACCTATCTACACAGTGCATTTCTTCCCGAGCAGGTTTCCTCTAACCAACCTCCCCAAATTCAACATCCCAAACTCCGAAAATCCCCATCGCCACCGACCGTGCCCGCGTCTCAACCTTGACGGATTGTCAAGACTTCATCCCTGAAGGTCTAGTGGTTTTGGTGACTTATCGCTTCTACTGGCAGTTCCTGTCTGAATAGGCTGGCTGGCCACATCGCATTCTGGCATTCAGTCTCGCGACGCTTCTTCTTCTCGTCTCTCGCTTATGCTCCCCTTCAATGCTGCAAGCGTGACGAAAGGCTACGCCGAAATCTTGCCGCTACTTTCCCGTCCTTCTTCGGGACGCCCCGAAACCCCTCTTGCGATATCTGCTGCACAACATCACCCTTGATATCGACCCTTATTCTGTCGTCGATACCCGTTTTGTTGAGTTGAGAGTTTAGGGGTTGCGGGCGCCGTGGCGGTTGAAGTCAAAGCTATCGACATGGCCGCAATGGCACCGACCGCAACCTCGATTACCACTATTACACCACCCAGCAGCAGTCATGGGGTCCAGAATTCATGGCGGTATTCCAATAGCCATAAGGAGGTGAGTCGCTATGCATGGGGTGTAGCCCCTCCCCCATGGGCCGGCCCTCTTGTCGTGGTTGTGACGAACACGCACAGTACTGACTGGCCATCACACAGACCTTCGATCACGATGAAGCTATCCACTCGAACTACGAGCACGTTCGTAAGAACCGCCATGATACCCATAACGTCGCCGCTGGCGTTGCGTCGTATCATCCTGGAACCGAGCCGACTGTCCAGAAGAATTCTCCGAGTGATGGCTTGTCAGAAAACATATCGAGGCCATCTGTGGATGCTGGATTCATCCCTTCACGCACGCATGAACTGAAGACAAGTCCGAACCCGGACGAAAATTCGTGGATATCGTCTGCCCACACGAATGGAGATGACAATAAGCGGAATGCCACGCAGTCTCTGGAGGTTGGCCCGGAGGACGACTCTAAATGGATCCACCGGGACAAGCTCGCCCGAATAGAGAGCGAGGAACTTCAGGCTGCTGGAATCTACATACCCAGAACTCGCGCCCCAAGCAAACAACGACGAGACCGAAGTCGCAGTGCGATGCGGCGGGGGGCTGATCCTTCTGAACAAGGCAGCAACAGGTCACGCAAGAACTCCGCCGCTGTGATCGAACCAAGGAATCCTGAAACCGCAATCGAGAGCTGGGATCTTAGGACTGCCGAAGAAATTGCTGAAGAAGAGGCTAATGCTTATTTTGCATCGAACAGCCACAAGAGCGGCGGGTCGCGCATCCCTGTGCCGAAGAAGAGTCCTGCACCGCTTTACATGGATCCTGTGGAGCGAGCAATGCCCGGATCGAGAGAGCAGAGCAATAGTCCTGAAGGAGACGGACTGTCGTACCAGAAGACGCGGTCTAGAAGTGCAAGCATGAGCCTGAAAGGTCCTGATGCGATGACGGCAAGCGGCACAACCGTTGGCGCGAAACGATCTGTCACCGATATCTCTCCAAAGAAGAATGCGGGAGGTCCCCGCAAGGTGTCGGGCTCGAGACCTCCTACATCGTCTGGAAGACCAAAGACACGATCTGGCTCCAACAAGGACTCGAATGGCAACACAGCGACCCGCCCGTCGACGAGGTCGGGGGACTTCTCTCTAGGGAGCAAGGCACCGGAAGGTGAACCGCCATGGATGATCAATAGCTACAAACCCGATCCCCGACTGCCACCGGACCAGCAGCTTTTGCCGACTGTAGCAAGGCGGCTGCAGCAGGAAAAATGGGAGAAGGAGGGAAAATTCGGGGATGTCTACGACAAGGACTTTCGGCCGTTGGATCATAATGGTTTCCTGAAACCGCCAGACGCAGAAAAGAATCCCCCTGCCGAGGAAGAGAACCAACAGGCCACAGATGACTGGCCGCTCAAGACTGAGCCTGCCAAGAACCCGACATTACGGGCAGGCTCTTACTCGACCATGCCTAAGATCTCAGATAAGCCTCAGATGACTCCCTTACCGAGCCCTAGAACACCAGTGACGCCAATGACGCCTCATGTGCCAGCACAACCACAAACGATCTCGCAAGTGGAGGCTGTGACCACCGAACAAACACCACCGCAGACGGAGGATGAAAAGAAGGGCGGTTGCGGATGTTGTGTTGTCATGTGAAAAGCAGGATATGACTACATTCTTGGCACGGGTGCACCCGCTGACACGACGACTGCTGCCAATATTCACCACTTCGACTTACATACCCGACGTGTCTCGACGGCACTTAACGACGTTACGAATTTCCTTGTCTACTTCGTTGCATTCAGCCATTGTCTTATTTGGTCTGCAAAACCACATACTGATCGACTACCTACTTAGCGACGCGCTTTCGGTTCCCTTTGTTTATTTTTCTGCGCTTACTTTATCGACTGATTGGACTAGATACCATTCTTCCGGTGCCTGGAGCAACTCTGCACAGCGCCGGCGTGTCCATGTTGGGTGATTAGACTGGTAGAAGGGTTTTTGGTGCTCTATAGGGATATGTTCGGGGGGCACAGAAATTCATATCTGGAGATTCGCGAATCCTTAAATCCTTGAAGGCGCTAAAAATACTCCCAAGACGTATTTCTAACCGAGTTTCTTGCACATTGTCAAGTTATTCTTGACGGCCGAACATGCTTGGAGATGCAGCTTTTTTACTCTTACAGCTTGGGTGCTTGGGAAAGGGCGTTGGCTTGAGCGAAGGAGGTGGTGATGATGAGGGTTCTTCCTGGACTTTGATAGTCCTTGCGATGCGCAGTAATTTTTCTTTGCGAGGCGAGGCGAGGCGAGGTGAGGCGCGGCACGCAACTATTCACTTTAGCGAAGAGAGACTTGAGCCTCTGTTTTGGAAACGAGGAGAGTTAAGATGAATAGAAGGTGCTGAGATTATCTAACGGAGCCTTTCATACCTCCGAATGCGGATAGATGTATGTGATGTCGGGTTGTATGCCATCTGCTCACTGGATGGCATCTATTGGTTGAGGCTAGGGCAGACACACACACGTACAGTACCTGATCTCGTCGGTACTTTGTCTTTCGAGACTGAGGAGAACCTTGATAATGGAGATGAGTTGGACCAACCAACGCCACGCGGCATCTCGAAGCCGCTCGGGTGAATCGGCACAGAAGTCTCATCAATGCATCAGCGGGGAACCAAGTTTTAGATTCAATGCGTTGGTGCCGTCGGGTAGTCTAACTGTGCTAGTCGTTGCCGACAGGTACACGTACACGCCTACGTTAGTTTGCATCAAGTTTTGTGGTCGATCTAAGCGAGGCTAGAAAGCATGGAAAGGAGTTTATGTTGTCGAATGGTTGGGAGTTGACGTCGGTCGTCTGACATCATCGATTATCGAGGTGTTTTTTTGGCCCGTCACGCTTCGTCATGGCTCGGGTAGGACGGAATGTAGAGCAATCCACTGTTAAAATGGATCCGTGGATGTTTGTAAGAGGGGTTGGTCGACTTACATTAATAAAGGGAGCCCGAAAGTCAAGCTCTGTTCAGACAAAGCAAGATTGGTTCAGAATTGACATTGGCCTTGAAGATTGGACACCCAGGTAAGCCCTGAACAGAGTCAAGATGGTTAGACAGCACGGCGACGAACATCAAATCCCTCACCACCACCGGGTTCACAAGTAAGACTCTCATCGGTCATGTTGATAATTCTCACAACCTTCCCACTGATACCCTCTAGGCCCGGCGCTTGGCTCCCAGCCGATCACCGCGTCCACCGCGAATACCTTCACCGCGTCACTAAACATGTGGCCAAGAACCCAGAGCCTCTCACCCCCGTCCTTCAGGAGTTCAAGGAGTTCATCGAGGGCAATTCGAGAGTGTACATGTACTTTGTCCAGATGTTCGACGAGGTCCCCAAGAAGCACCCTTACGACAAGGACCCAACCGGCAGCCAGCAGATCCAAGATTACAACCAGATGTTGCAGGTGTTGAACCACATCCTTAGCCGGGCGCCCGAGTGGACAGATGCTGCCGAGAGTGTGGGTATGGTGGGTGTGCCGATGTGTGCCGTTTTCGATTATGCCATGGCGACCCCGAGGTGAGTTTGATGAGCCGGAACGGCGATATGGGAGACTGACTTTGCCATGATTGTAGCGGGCATGCCGCTTTCTTGGATCCCGACGTTAATCGCATGCTCAAGAAGGTCTTAAACCACTGGGGGAAGTACTTGCAGGTAAGCTCCCACAATTCTTCCGGAGTCGTCAATTTATTACTCTTCTCATAACTAAACTTCCATCAAGACTCCCGCTTCAGCCGAAGTTCTTGGAGACCACAAAACCGGATGGTTCGGAGAGACGGGGATTGGAGACATGATGCAGGTTGCGAATGCCCCCAACAAGACGTCTTTCAAGTTTGTAGATATGTTTGTCTGCGACGCTTCCAAAAAGAACTACGGCTTCAAGTCTTGGGATGGTGAGTCTTCCACACAAGCCAAACAACATTGACCCTCTGATACATCTACTTATGCGCCTCGAAAAAGACTTCTTTACTCGCCAGGTTCATGACTCGGCACGACCTGTAGCCTCTCCCGAGGATGACAATGTCATTGCCAACGCTTGCGAATCCAGAGTTTTCAACATTGAGCACAACGTTAAGTTGCGAGACACTTTTTTCAACAAGGGTCAGCCCTACTCTGTCCTGGACATGCTCGCCCACGACCCCCTCTCGGAAAAGTTCGTCGGCGGCACCATCTATCAAGCTTTCCTGTCGGCGTTGTCGTACCATCGATGGCACTCCCCCATCTCAGGCACGGTGAAACGCGCCTTTGTTGAAGACGGCACGTACTTCAGTGAGCCGCTCTTCGAAGGCGTTGGAGACCCTACCGTTCACGAGATTGATGTGAAGGGCTTGGGAGTTGCTCAGGGATACTTGTCCGCACTTGCCACGCGAGCTGTCATCATCATCGAGGCCGACAACCCGAAGATTGGATTGGTGGGGTTCGTCGGCATTGGAATGGATGAGGTTAGCACCTGTGAGATCACGGTCAAGGAAGGCCAGCACATCAAGAAGGGGGATCAGACGGGAATGTTCCATTTTGGAGGATCGAGCCACTGCCTGTTGTTCCAGAAGCAGGCCAAGCTGGAAGGGTTTCCCGAGGTTGGACGACAGGAGAATGTGCCGGTCCGGAGTCAATTGGCTGTTGTCAAAAATTGAGGGGGGAAAATGAGGCATGGTTTAAAAGAGATGCAATGCAATGAGCAGTGAGCTCATAGATTCTGAGCAACATGATCTTATGGGGCCTCTTTCCGATGCCTGTATCATTTGTCTCGTCTACGACATTGTTAAGGATTGCCACTGTCGATGGTTCATTCTCCTCTGCATGTCCTTATGTGCAACTGGTTAGTCGTTTTATTGTGTCATCATGTTGTATAAGCTCGGGAATCTTAACCCCTGTGTTTACGTGGTCTTCCGCCATCTTATTTGTTAGAATCCTCCTTCATACCCGATTGGATCCAAGCTCTGGAACCGGACGCCTTCGCATCAAGTTCTTTCTCGGTCAAGTTCTTGTGATCGAACGCTGTGTGAGGTGTGGGAACATGTCGTCCGGCTTCAAAGCCTGGACGCTCCAACAGCTTGTACAGCCATTTCTCCAGGTGAGGGAACTCGGAGATGTCGACGCCAGCCCATTCTGTGGCCTTGTAAGTAATCTTCATACAGAATTAAAGGGATCGAGCGAGAGCGACTTACTGTGAGAGGCAACCCAGCCCCAGCAAGAGATGTCGGCAACGGTAACCCGATCGCCAACTAAGTAACCCGACTTGGACTTGGCGAGAGTGGCATCCATTGTACGATATAGTCGCCGGGTCTCATTCACGTAACGATTAATGCCGTACTGGATCTTTTCTGGCGCATAGCCTGTACATCTCCGTCAAGATCTAATTGGAAACATAAATGGACGGGACTGTGACGTACGATTGAAATGATTTGCCTGACCCTGCATGGGACCCAAACCGCCCATCTGCCACATGAGCTAAGTATGAGAGTGTTAACAAACGATCTTCGATCTGTCATTGCCAATGATGTATGTATCACTCACCCAGCTTGTCGTCTCCCAGTATTCTCGAGATCCACGAGGATAAGAAACGTTGTGGTTGGTGTCGTATCGATCTACGAGATACTCCAAGATGGCACCGCTCTCAAAGACGCGGATTTGCTCGCCATCGGTGAATTTGTCGGTGATGGCAGGTATGCGACCATTGGGATTGATGTCGAGGAACCAGGCTTCTTTTTGCTCGTTCTCGGACATCCTGATGGGATACACCTACATAGCTGGCTGTTAGCTGTAAGTGGAGACATGCGTCCACCTCGCCCACGGATTCAGGCTGAGGAGAGGATGTCTTTTTACCTTGTAGTCTAGCCCCAGCTCCTCGAGCAAGATGGATGCCTTGATACCATTGGGAGTGTTGACGGTGTAAAGCGTGATGTCGGTCTTCCTTTTAGACGCCATGTTGATGAGCTGTTTTCCTAACTGTGCGAGACGACTTGTCATGTGCGATAAAGGTTTTGACTGGATTTAATTCTCCCAAGATAAATGACGGAGCTATGCCAAGTTGCGAGGGATCGCTGTACTTAAGGTGCATCTCAGGTGTGGGGGAAGTGAAGCAGCAGAGGGGATTACCGATTACCGATTACCCCGTGCTTAGAAATCATGACTTGATCCAAGCATGGAGTTTGCGGAATTGTGTCACGTCACCAATTCCAGAAAGAGAAATCCCTCCAACTGGCTGAAATTGTACCCTATCTCAGAGGCCGGAGTTGCGGAGTTCGATGGTGCCATCTGGGCGGTGGGTTGGCTAGAACAACCGAGGTTGCCCAGGATGAACTCCACCTCCAAACATCATGAGAATGAGCATCGTCTCTGTAAATATTATGGGCAAAGATACAAATAGAGGGGCTCGGCGTTCAGAGCATCAATGCCAGCTCATCTGACGAAGGATTGTGTTTCGATGTTAGTTGAAAGTTGGGATTGGCGGTTAGGCGATTGGATGGAATTTAGTTCTCAGGCCTCTCCCAAAAAAAAAAGAAACAAAAAAAAAAAACCAATAATTAAGATAAAAAGTAATAAATATTTGGGAAACGCTTAGAGGTACCTGCACTGGAAACATACAGTTTGAGTAATTTCAACAGGCCAGCCTGGATAATCTCCAGCCAGACATAGGACTTCGAACGACAAAGGGGCGCAAACTCTAGTCCTGATCACTCCCTGGCCTTCATGGAGTAGATCCTCGAGCCATGCTATGAATCTATCTAAGCACACTCACCCTCACCCTCACGTGCCTACGTTGATCAACCCGAGCTAGGCATTGCGTTGGCTTATCGCGTAAAGGTTATGGGCGCTCGAAGCTGGATCTAGGGCTGGGGTAGCAACACAAGGGGAACCTTGTCACTTTCTTAAGATATGATGGATTAGCAGTCGGCGAATCTGAGCTTAGTCGATGATTTTGGCAGCATTAGGTCTCATACTTAGCGCCCCAAGGTCGAGACCCAGTCAGAGTAAAAGAAATGGAAAATGCATTCACGCACTGCCTGTGAAAGCCCACCAAACTCGATCAACTGTCCACCGCTGCCCGTGAATTCGCCTCGTTTTATTTATGAAATAGTAGCTTTGATAGGGACACTGGACTCAGTGGATTCCTGCTCACTTCCTAGGCTAGACGTTTTCGAATCCTATTGATGATCCCGTGTAACATACCCTTCTATTGCAGATGATATACTAGGCGGGACTGAAATAAATCTTGAGGGTAAATTTCCCGGGAGTGTGTTTGGCCAGCATACCCTGGCTTGAGCAAGCAGCTCTCTAAGAGGACTCAACTCGGCGGCGAATAACCGCGTAGATCTGGTAGGGAATTTACCTCTTGTGCCGGTCGGTCCTGACTCAAACTCAGATCAACGGTCAGGGCTAGGCGAAGGTACAAGGTTGGATTGAGGGTGAGGATGTCTGTCTATCTGAATGAATCTCTTGTCGCTGATCCTAGCATGGATTGTAGCCCTTCGAGCTGGATTAAATCGACTATGAGTCGGACCGCACTAACGACAACATCCACGCCATTATGTTGTGGATGAATGGTCTTCATTGCACCAACTAACACCTTCAGCCGTTGACTTTTCTCTAGCACTCGTGATCTAGGCTCCGTAGATTGTCCCGGGGCACCTGGGAATGAAAGCTTGGTATCGAGGATATGTAGAACCAAAGGTCTTGCGTCGCAGGCAATGGCGCTGCTTGGGAGCCATCGATCGAGCTGAAGGTGATGCAACCTTTCTAGGCATCCGGTTACAGCTGAAGTAGCGCTGGAGGGCTCTACTTGATTTCATGGCTGAGCATGGGCCAAGTCGCTCAAACTATTGTAGACAGGACTGCTCTCCTCTGTCAACCCGAGGGCTTCATGATGATAGAGGGCAAACTAGGAAGGGCTGTAAAGTTGATCAGCATTTTGTTAAGCATCCTAGAATCAAGGCAGTGAGCATACTGATAATACATGTGCATCAAATGGATGTACAATGTGACGGATTCGTGAGAAGCAGTTCGCTCCTATAGATCTTCTAACGAATCCTAACCTAGGTCAATGAGTTTCGACAAATGTAGAGCTGCGTGCTTTTACCATTCTCTCAAATCATTCTTAGTACGCAAAATCCTGAACCTATTCAGCTGAAATCAAGGCGGAACCGCGAAACCTTGGCTCATCGCGAGGATAACCTAGGGTTAAGACATCGTTAAGAACTACGCATAATTTAATGAACTTTTCTAAAATACGAAGGAGACGTCTTTTGTTCTTGAGCTGTAGACCTGGCTATGATGAAACTCATCTTCAGCATGGCTGTAGCGAAGCAGCGCGTTGATAGCAAGATTAAATCGTGATCGACCGATCTGAATGTCTCTCTGGACGCATATCGGTCGTAAGCACCATATCACGTATAATACAGGACCACCGAAGTATTCTGCTGTTTCCGCTCTTCTTTTGAGGAGCTAAGGGTGAAACTTGTTACCAAACGGCAATGGCCCCTGTCTAGCCAAGATGACCTCTGCAAACTGCTAGTTGTCTCGGACCTCACAGCTGCTTTTAGTGGGGAAAGCTATTAGGTATTGAAGCAGGGCCGGGAGAGGGGGGGGGGGGGGGGGGGGTTT
>JAMYIC010000351.1:34187-49106 GCA_024112705.1 Microcera coccophila | reverse complement strand
AAAAAAAAATAGATGGTTGAGAAATGTCTCCATGGGCCGCGAGACACCAGCCATTAAGACGTGGCATCGCATGCTGCCCGCTGGAATCAGATCAAATATTGAACCGACTTATTTCCATATTGCTTCACTGTCCACACTTGCTCGCTGTAGTACATCTGAGGCGGCAAGCTCTAGCATATTTTGAAGCGGTCATGTCACAATCGGGCGAGGTTCCACGAACTGACACGGGTCATGGAAAGCTGTTCAACATTGGGCATAGCACTGAGATCCTTTGCTGCGAACAAACCTTGAGGTGTGCGGCGATAAAATCATGAGGGCAGTCGCACAGCGTGCTTCGAAACA
This sequence comes from Microcera coccophila, assembly GCA_024112705.1. Classification (NCBI taxonomy): domain Eukaryota; kingdom Fungi; phylum Ascomycota; class Sordariomycetes; order Hypocreales; family Nectriaceae; genus Microcera; species Microcera coccophila. The sequence continues at coordinate 48,764 of JAMYIC010000351.1, read as the reverse complement.
CACTGGAAGACTGTGGTTGGGATGCATGCAAAAGAGAGTGAAGCGGCGGAAAATTTCATCAAGAGCCTTTCGACAGAGCGGGCCATACATACAGTCAACGTCGCGTCTTTGCACGGCTGACTAACACTGTGCGCTAGCGCGATCGCACAATGCCAGTTCGTGAGTGACATTAGCACCTGCGGAGAAGCAATTACGCTCTCACAACTTGAGTTTGCGCATCATCGCACATGGTAAGTTGCAGACTTACAATATCAATTCTTCGCTTCTAACAAGCAGTAGCCTCCGAAGCGCAAAGCGGCTGGCGCAAGTAGCGGTACCGCCCCGAAGCCGCGACAGTCGAAGCTTGCGAAGGAGCATAATGTAACGCCTCAAGAAGAGGGCGAAATCAAAGAAGCGTTCAGCCTCTTTGCAGAACCAATGGACGGAGAGAGGAATGGTGTTCTCCCCATTGGCGACTTGAAGTCCGCACTCATGTACGTTGCTCGAGTTGTCGGCTCCTTTTGCTTGAATGTTAACGCACTGAAGCGCTCTCGGCGTCCCTCCTTCCTCGCAAGCCGAGCTTAAAGAATTCGTCTCCATCCTCGACCCTGAATCCGATGGTTATGCGACCTATGAGCCCTTCTTCGCAATCTGCGCCTTGAAATTTCATACCCGCGAGCATGACTCTGATGCGCACCGCACGGAACTCGAGGAAGCATTCCGGCTATTCACCAACGGACAAGCGGGCCCAATCACGCTGGCGCATCTGAGACGGGTAGCGGCGGTGTTGAAGGAGGACGTGGACGAGGAGGTGTTGAAGGATATGATCCTGGAAGCGAATGGTGGCGTGGGAGTTGCGAGGGGGGTCGGCGAGGATGAGTTTGATGGCGTTATGAGGAGTGCGGGGGTTTGGAGGTGAGAGGGTGGGTAGTTATGACTTATGATGATGCATGGAATATACGGAGTTGTTGGCGTTGAGTTGGTACATGGCATGGCTGGAGTTACGGTACAGCTCGACCGGGGAGGGGCTGCTTGTGGATGACACAGCCGCTTCTGGTTTCTCCTCGCATGTTGGACTGCAAGAGCCCTGAAACGTCTCGGGTGTGTTTACAGACTCGGAGGCTTTGGAGTCGTCGTCCAGAGAGTCTATACCGACGGGCTGGTAGGTCAAGTTGTTGGTATAGAATGACGAATTCAGTTTGCCCACAGAGCACTCGGCGACCCCTCACAGACGGTAGATGACATGCATACGAGCTACTTTGGCCCATGCCTCTCGTATCGATAGACATCTATCTGATGCTATGCAAATCCGCTCCATTCCAACGCCGCAAACCGAATGCAAGTTTCCTGTCCCAGACATGAGATAATGTCCGTTATAGCTCCCGTATAATTCCGAAACATATCATCGTCTCATGATCTATTGCGCAGCCTATCACTGCTCCTGACCGGCCTCATGAGCAGGCGCCTCTGTCGGCTCTTGGACCTCGACTCGCTTTTGAGAGTCGAGGACAGCCTGGAGCTCCGGTGGGGCTTTGAAGCCAGGGTGATCGGAGTGTTTCTTGTAATAGTAGTTTTCGGGCTTGGGTCGCAACTCAGCGGGGAGCTCCTCAAGGACGCAGGCTAGGATGTTGTCGACGGAGTTCTTTTTGGAGGCGTCGCGGTGCCAGATGGAAATGAGGTGCGAGTTGAAGCGGACGGAGAGGCCCACGCCACAGAGCTGATCGCCTAAGCTAGGTTAGTTATCTTGCGGTACCCAAGGTACATGGTGAGACGCTGGAGGCTTACTATCGTCCAACACACTCTGCAGCTTCTCCCCGATGGCCAACAACTGAACCCGGGTCCAGACATCAGGCCCGGCAGTCTTGGGCACACGAAAAGTCCAGCTTCCACCCATGATGTTACGGCGATCCTCCCAGATGGGCCGGAAGCCCTGCTTGAAGAGGTAAATAGACTCACGCATCTTTATGGCTTCGACGGGGGTGTTGTTGGCGTAGCGCCAGAAGTCCTGGACAGACTCGATCTGGGAGCCGAGCTGCTCAAGCTGGACATTGTACTCCTCGCCCTCGCCTTGTTTCGGAGCCGGCCTGAGCACCGGAGGGAAGAGTCAGAGAGCTTTCTCGACGTGGAGGAATGGCTGGAAGACGTGGTGGCTTACCGGTCAAAGTAGACGTTCCAATAATGCTGCGTCGGCAACGGCCGCATAGTCTTGAGAAAGTTGCGCTTGGCATCGTCGCGTTGCTCGGCAGGGGAGTTGGCGTCGGAGGATTGGGACAGACCCGAGAGGCCGCGGGTGAAGAGGCTTGGTCGTGACATTGTGTCGGCTTGTTGGCGGAGGGAGATGGACGGTTGAATTGGGTTGAGGAATCCAGGTAGGAGGGGCCAGGTAAGGGACGTGAATGACTGGTGGGGCACGTATCGGCGGCTGGGCTAAATAAGCGTGAGACGGGGCCTGAGTGCCTGACGATCAGCCGCGCAGAGATAGGCGGGGGGATGCGTGCAGGGAAGTGCTGGATGTTGGAATCTGGAAATTCAAGGGGGACGGGTAAAGGACGAGAAAAAAGAAGCCATTTCAAAGGCGTCAGAAAGTAAGCTGATGTGATGCAAAGATCACGGAAGGCGGGAGAAGATGGAGTAGATCGAATGGTCTGTTTTCCCTGAAGTACTTCGGATCTCCTTCCCCTCTGAACAATTTGAAACGACGGGCCGGAGTCCAGCGGCCACCAAGCGCTGTGTTTCAGCGATTTACGTTGCCGCACGCGCTGGTCAGGTACTCTGGCCCAGGGGGGTTCTGAGTCTAATGGATTCACAGCAGGATGTTGGATGTCGGACGCTGGACGGCTTCTGTGCCATGACCGCTGGATCCTTCTACACGCCGGCATTTTTGAGCTTTGCCCGCGATACTCCGTGACGTGCTCGGCTCTCCTTATCATATTTGCCTGTCTCGGTACACTGACCCTGAGACCTGACCCTGTAGAGAAACGATCCCTTCATGTCCAACTCGTGAAACAGCATTTGCTCTATGAAACCTATGGAAACCTGTCAGCCTCAAGACCTATAACATAAAATGTTGAGCCTCAGTCCAACCCTCGCGTGAAAACTACACTCCTGAACACCATGCTCTCTCTCATCAATCCTGCCATACTCAAGGTCCCCCCTCCCCCCAAAAAAACCAAGAAAAAAAAAGACGTCGACATCTTCAGACATTTTCCCTCGCTCCTAGAGGCATCCTTGCGCTGTCCCCAGTCATGAATCTCGATACATCGCCTCCGATCAGCTTCCTCAAGTTACCCATGTCTTGCAAATACCGCTGCATCTCCTCCTGTAACTCGTCCTCTCCGTACGCCGTGCTCTCTGAGTCATACTCTTCGTCGTCATAGTCGGACTCGTCGTCCAAGTTCTCTTTGTCCCCTTCTTCAACTGCTCGCTCGGGTTTGACGGTGACTGCGGGGATGGGATTCTTGAGACTCTCGATGGCGAGCTTGAGGTGGAGCTTCAGAGCTTCGTTCTCCGTCTGGAGTTTCTTGATCTTGCTCTCTGCCACCATGCTCTTTTCCTCCATCATCCTTTGCATGGCAGTGACGTGGTTCTGGTACTCCTCTAGTTTCTCTTCCTGCTCCTTGGCGTTCTTCTCCCGTTGACGAGAGTCCGAGACGGAGAGCTGGAGCACGCGAATCTCCTCCGCCATGGCCGCAATCTGAGCATCCCTTTCCGCGGCCGAGAGCTGGTCTTGGTTGACAACAGCTCGGGTTCGGATCCGCTTGGCCTGGTCGGCATATCGCAACGTCGACAGTGTCTCTTCATAGTCTGAAGGGGCGATGCAGGCGATCATGGCCGTTTTGCTGTTTCCACCCAACGAGTCCTTGAGTAGCCATGTCAAGATCGAGTCTCGATACGGTACAACATCCTTTCGTTTTCCTGCCCTTAGCGCTTTCGGGTCTGCCAGAGCTGCAATCACCCGCCCAAGGGTGGTGAGCGACTTGTTGATGTTGCTACCCTCACGGAGTCGAGCGCCGGTGGCTTCGGTTGCCTTTGCCCTCTCACTGCCCGCCAGGTCCACCAGTCTGATCCTCGAGCTTCGTTCCGTCGTCTCGTCCGTCTCCATATCGTGGTGGATCTGCTTCAGCATGATTGTGAAAACTGCGTGACTTCGACTGCTCGTATCATTCATCTTGGTGCTTGCAATTGTACGAGAGCCGTCTCCGATCTTCATGAATCGCAAAATCTCGTTGATATTGCGTACAGGGACCTCGGTGAGATCTTTGACGTAAGGTCCTTCGGTGGGTGACTCTCGAATCTTGAGGTAGTTGGGGGGCTTGTTCGGCACAACAGGGACCAACAAATCTCGAACGTGCTCGTTGTAGACCTCAAAGTAGGAAACTCGGACGTTGTACGCAATGTTGGCGTTTTCCTGCTGCGCCGCATCGATACGCTCGAAGAGATCCTCACATGTTCGCGGGATGAGTCCGGGGTGGTCCGGTGTACCCATCATGGTATAGCTCTTGCCAGATCCAGTCTGGCCGTAGGCGAAGATGCATGTGTGGTAGCCCTCAAAGTTGTGATCGAGAAACTCCTCGCCCAAACTGTTGTAAACGTCCTCCTGCGTCGCGTAGTGCTCGTCTTCGGTGTCATGACTCCAGAAAGAGTTGTCGAAGGTGAAGCTCTTGTCCTCGATGACCTTGCGAGCCTTGAGAATCTTCATGATCGGTTCTTGATCATCAGGTGCCTTGAGTGTTGTGAGCTGAGTGACGGGGTCCATGTCGATGAGACATCTTGCTTGCCGCTCGAGCTCTGGGAGGCCAGACGTCAGCGTAACTCAGTATCGCATTATATGTCGAGCTTACCTCTCTGAAGGAACGCCCTCACTCGAACGACGACCTTGACGTTGCCGCCTCCATCCATCCTAGCATGCATAGGCACAGTCCCATCTCGCGATCGCAGCGAGGGGGTCGAAGCTGAAGAGCGTACAGTCCGGACTTCGGAGGGCATCAATCGCGCATCTAGAGCCATCATCGTCAATGTCTCATTGATGTCGTGAATGCTGTCGTGGAGTCGCTGACGAAGAAGGTGGAACATCAGAAAGACTTGGGCACTTTGTTTACTAGCGTCATGAGCTGTTGCCAGGGTCAACAGTGAGCGGATCCCCCCAGCTCCTTCCCGACATTTTGACTGGTGTTGAAGCTTGAAGCTTGGGCCATTTTAGCCCCTTCCTATCAGCGGATAGCTTAAGCCATATGGGGCTTAGCGTCTACTGAGGTGCTTTCCTCATTCGAGCAGGGAGGAGGCAGAAGAAATGCTGCATTTATTTTGTCAATCCAGCCAATTTACTCACTTGCGGGGGGCCACGCGAACGACGACGCGTTGTAGTCGGTCCAAGCTTAGCTGTTTCGAGTAGCGTAAGTGACCGCCGCCGCTGTTGGAAGTCGCAAACCATGGCCGTACCTTCCTCCTTCTTCATCCTCTAATTGCACCTGTCATCAACACATCACGCTTGCGCCTTTAAACTTGACGCATTTTAAACCCATAGCGCTTCGTCTCGCTATTTTTGGGAGATTTTCCCTACTGCTTCTTTCCATCACCCAGGTTCCTTTTTGCAATGGCGCGAACCAAGGAAGACACCGTCGCCGTTGACGACGCAGAAAAGCCCAAGAGACGAGGTCGCAAGCCTGGAACCACCACCGGCGCCGGTGTCAAGAAGGCATACGTACCTACCGGTCGTCCTCGCGGTCGTCCCAAGAGCGACAAGCCCGCTAAGGTCTACGTGCCCACTGGTAAACCCCGTGGGCGTCCTCCCAAAGGCGAGAGCAAGCGCGGTAGGCCGCGCAAGTCAGATCCATCAGAGCCCGTATCCAAAACAACAACCTCAAAGACGACACCCAAGAAGAGGGGTAGGCCTTCCAAGAAGGCCGCCGAGACTGAAGACGATGTAAATGATGCAGGGGAAGATCAGGACGAGCCAGCGCGTAAGTGAACAACCTGCGTCCTCTTTGGCGCTGAAGTACAAGTGCTGAAAACCTGCGATAGATTCTGGCGACGACGCGCTTGACGACGAACCTGTCGCAGAGTCGCCAGCCAAGGAGGTTAGTCAATCTCCCTGGATATCTGGTTTGAAGAACATGTTTCGCTGATTCCTGGTGTAGGAGTTCGGCGACGACGATCTTTCGGAATAAGTAGCAGAGGCGAGTGGCGAGACACGAGCTTCTCTGCTTGGTCGCGCTCCGCCGAGATGGGTTATCATTGAGCATTGCTATGTAGTGGGACAGGGTTGGGAATTTCACGGCTGGTCAGTGTATAATAGGGTTGGTTTCGGTTCGGTATATGACACGTTTGCTTTCACAGTATCGGTAGAGCGTAGTCGATGTCCTGTGCTCTATTCACTCCCTTGCTCCAGTCGTGATGGAAACAGCTTATTCCGTTTTCCACATCTCGAACTCGCCCTCGAGGTGCTCCTTCAGGCGTCTAAATTGGTTCCCAAACTTCTCCCCACACCTCCAGCACTTGAAATCCCACTTTAAATATGCTTGTTTCCTAGTGTCCCGTCGAGGGTCATCTGGCGCCAACGGAAAATCTCCTAGGGGCACCAGGAACGGCGTATTGAAGGAATTGTAGTGTTTCCGGTGCTTGAGACAATCCGAGCGCATCTCACGCGAGAGAACGTGGATGTGAAGATGGCCCATGCTGGGCACGGCGTGAACTCCGCACACTATTTCCGCCTCCCAGTCTCGGCCTGGCGGCAGCTCGTCGCCTTCTGGTTCGGCCTCGCCATTGAAGATGGCTTGCATGGCCGAGTCGCTTTTGCTGGAGGGGCCGAGTTTGCGTTGCAGTTCTTTGGCGGCCAGTTTCCTTAGGACAGCGACTTCTGCGCGCACTTTTGCGAGAAATGCGGCGTCTTCAAGGGCTTCGAAAGGATGGAGAAAACAGTGCTCGGGGGACCTGGGAAGCAGGAGGGTGTGGATGGTCGACTTGGGGTAAGCGTCGTTGATGGCGACGAAGTCGTCGTTGTAGTAGATGACGCGAGAGGATGGATAGGATGCTGGGTCTTCTAAGTAAGCGCCTAGACCCATTCTGCGATCAAAGGTCTTGGGTCTTGACTTGTGCGGTTGGGATGGGCCGGGAGCTTGTTTGCGCTTCGTGGACATGAGCTCTGAGACTAAGGCAATCACTGTGAGCTTCAACTCGTCTTCTTCAGCGGTTGACAATGGGACCACAAACGGGCATTTCGGACAGGCTTGGGCGGCGGTTCGCCTTGCAGTTCCTCCCTTGTCAGCTCCTCCTCGGGTGCGAACTCTACATTTGGCATCGTGAAGGAGTTTCTCTGTAGGCGATGTGAGGGAATGAATAGAGCCAGAAAAGGTCGAGATGGAGGTTGCCGGTTCTTAGACGAAGGCAGGCGTCAAATGCCCCGCGGTGGGGTTGCTAAGCTTGAACGATCGCGTCCCCAGACTGCCTCAGGTAGGCAGGCATTCAGGTAAGGTAAGGTGGTTCCATCGAGACGCCTCGTCTGCAACACATCTGTTGCTACTTAACTGCACAACGAGTCTCCTTTTCAACGGCTTTTGATCCAAGAGCCTTCTTTGAATCCGACCATCTCAATCTATGAATCCCGATACTTGATAGTTCATGCATCCAGCCCGTCCAGCTCTATCATCTTCTTTACCAAACCGATGACTTCGTTATCCCCAAGACCGACTTCGGGATTTTCTACTTTCTTCGCAATGAGATCATCAACCATGCTTCTCAGTCTTGCAACCAAGACACCGATTCGCGCCCAGCCTCGAAGTCGCAACCATCCGTCGACTAGTAGTCCTCGGCCCAGTGTATCCAGCTCAATCGGTCCCGAAAAGAGCAGGAGGGTGTACGCATTAAAAGCTGTAGACCATTAGCGATTAGGTTCCGGAGATAACACAAAAGCATTCGACTTACGAGTTAGATCCCGGATGAATATCTTGCTCGTGGATATGAGACTAAAGTACGACATGTACGCAGCATTGCCCGAAAACCCGCTGCTTCCAAAGAGTGTGCTGCTAGGATGCACAAACACTCGTCCGTTCTCCTGGTTGAAGTACTTGATTGACCGAGCTTCCGGGTCAAGCTCGACGGCGCCAGACATGGAGCTTGCGAACTTCTTATCAGGATATTGAATCCGCGCGATCTGTGGCGTAAAGGCCGAGGCGACCAAGGCTCTCAATAGTTGCGGGCTACCCGAGTCGTATTCGTGCGTCTCCCTGGCTGCCTCTGATGGTGATACTATGCCAATTTCTGCTAGCGCAGTGTAGTACTGGGCTTTTGTGTTGGAGATGTCGGAAAGTGTCTGATACGATAAGAAGTTCTCCTCGCAAAAGGCTCGGACTTGTCGCTGAGGCGCTCGATCCTGCATCATGCCGTCCCACTCGCGGAACGCTTGTAAGTCCGTCAAGAGGTCGCCATCTCCTTTATAAAACTGCATCCGGGCATCTTTCGCTGCGTCTCGTTTCTCTTGTGGAGAAATGAAGGGGCTCTTGGTGCTAAGAATGGCAGCAATCGTCACACAATCGTCCACGCAGCCGAATATCGCACCAAACACCATGAGCTTGCCGCACCGCAAGTCCGCAGGCAGCATGGCAAGTTGCTGGCCCATGGCTGTCAACTGTTCTCCGTCAACAGCTCCCATTCGTCGCAACAGTTTCATAGCTCCTTCTATGGCGGTAGCGTCAGGAGGCGTCGGCGATCGTCCAAGGAATCCTGCTACATCTTCCATGCCCATCGCTCGCACCGAAAGGCAGAGCTGCTCTAGCGGAACCCGTCGAATCTCTGGCTCTGGACGCTCGGGCATCTGTTTCTCGAGGTTTTCGGTATAGAGCTTGTAGCACGTGCCCTCCTGAACACGCCCAGCTCGTCCACGTCGCTGCTTGCATGCTGCTCGGGAAGCCCAGGTCTCTCCTAGTTTCCTCATATTGTTTACCGCATCAAAGCTCGTTTCCTTCACCTTTCCACTATCAATCACAGCGACGATGTCATCTATGGTGATGGAAGTTTCTGCAACGTTGGTGGCGACCACCACCTTTCGCTTTCCATGCGGAGGGCGGCTGAAGACTTTCTTCTGCTCTCGTGTCTCGAGCGACGCGTGGAGCGGAAGCACGTGGAGGGAACTGATTGATCGGAGAGCATTGCAAGCTTGGTTGATCTCGCCAACTCCGGGGAGGAATATAAGAAGACCGCCCATCTTCTTTTCATATGTCAGCTCGTAGTCAACCGCCTTGACAGCTTCCAAGATTAAGTTGTAGTTGATTCGAGATCCAAGGTTCTGGATGATCTTGCCCATGGCCTCGTCAGTGATGAATCCTGTATCAGCCCTATCCACACCGTGCCCAGTCATTCGAATAACATCGTCAAGGTAATACTCGTTTACCGGATACGTTCTGCCTGCAATTTCAACCATGCCGACACTTAACCCTTCCGAGGCAAAGTAGTTCTGAAAAGTTGCTGCATCGAGCGTCGCTGACATGAGAATCAGCTTCAGCATGTCCTTTTTCGCTCTCAACACCTCCCGGAGGAGATTCAGTAAGAAATCCGTGTCCAAACTTCTCTCGTGAACTTCGTCGATGACGACGTGACTGACATCTGCCAGCGATGCAATCACGTCTTCTACTCGACCGCCGGATGTTTGCAATCGCCGAAGAAGGACACCTGTGGTCACAAAGGTGATTTTGGTATTTTTGGACCTGCGAGACTCGCCCCGAATCGCGTATCCAATTTCCTCGCCAACACGAGAGCACCGTTCCTCGGCCACTCGGTCGGCGAGTCCAAGAGCTGAGATTCGTCTGGGTTGTGTCACGATCATATTTGCACATTCACCAAGCCCCCTTTCGTACAAATCATCCAGCACAAACTGCATCGACTGAGTGGATTTTCCAGAACCTGTCTCCCCGCTGATGATAGTGACATGGTTACGGTTGACCGTTTCCACGATGCGGTCCTGCATCTGCCATGCAGGTAGTGCTCCACGTGCTGTGATCATCGCCTTTAAGGAAGACGACTGCTGTCGCTGAAGCCATTTCTCCCTGCTCTTGGGGTCCTCGACCCACTTGATCGGTCTGAACGGACGTGAGGTCGGTCGCTTTGCCGTGACAGCGGCGGCGGGCTGCGTCTCCGATGCCGCGGAGGACACAGCAGCAATATCCACAAGCTTACCAGGGTTCTCGATGATGCAGTTGATGTTCTGCTGAATCCAGTCCATGGCCAGATAGATTTTCATCGGTTCATCGCGCAGTGACTCCTCTACATACTCCAGTGCCTTCTTGATGATGCTGAGTTTGATATATGAGGGCAGATTGGCGAGAATGGTGAGGATTAGCGACTTGGGATATATCGCTGCTCTACGAACTTGCAAGAACGTCTCTACGTTTCCCTGTTGTCCGTTTCTGACCGATTCCAGCTTTATTCGAATGATTCTGTCACCGGCACGGCTGAAGTTCTCGCCGTAAATGGATTCTAGACTTCCAACCTCTTCTTCCCATTGCTCCTCCGGAGAGCCCATATCTAGAAAGTCGGCAGAATCATCAAGATCCAAGCTGGTACTTGAGAAGAGCAAGTTCTGAAGCATCTCCGCTGCTTGGTCCTCGTTGCCTCCTTTGTCATCGAGGACCCTCGTGCACAGCTCAAGAGAATATCCTGGTTCGGTGAGTCGCTTAATTATACCTTCTCGCCTCAGATCTGTAGCCCCAACAGATACGCCTGCCGAATAACTTTCTGGTAGGGCCCATCGAGGAAGGTCATCTTCAGGGACGTGAATGAGGAGCCACTCCAGGCTTTCCTCTCGATCCTTACAATACTCCACGGCTTCTTCCACGTGGCTACGTCGGAAGCCAATTCTGCCGAGCTCTGCCACAATGGATGCTCTCTGCGGCTCTCCCATACGCACGTTATGGGAATTCCAACTCACCCCTTTCCGGAGCAAAGTCTCGAGTTGCGCCCTTGTTTTTCTTCCCATCTCGACTTTCGGTGCAGTTGTCCATCCCTTCATAAGGTTGTGGCGGCCTGAACCATCGTTCGCATTAAGTAGCGCCAGGCCAGACGCACCGGGCATTGCTTTTGCTTTTTCTTTGGCCTGTTCGATCTCCTTTCTCTTCTTCTCGGCTGCTTCTTTAGCATCTTGTCGCTCGTGAAAAGTCTTAAAAGGGTCCGCTTCGTACATCCATGCCTTGCCATCCTTGACGTCCTGCGCCTTGAGGGCCTGGAACTCTTTCCATAATGACTTGTGGTCTGGTGGCAAAACGGTGTGCTTATTCTGCATGCTACAAACCCTGAAGAGCGCATATGTAGCAGCGGCATGTTTAGCCTCGATGGCGGTATCCCGCAAAATCAGGTGCTTGTGGCTGACAGGGATTTTGAAGGACTCAAGCTTTGTCATTTCGTGTGTCTTGGGATCCTTAGCACTAAGCGTGATCCAAACCGAGAAACCTTCAGGTGTCTTCCTCGTATCGTACTCGGGTCTCTCCCATTTCTGTTTCTGACAATACTCGCTCAGCAAGTTGACCGGCAACTTTCCAGTCCATGACGAGCCGCCGATCAACTGCTTCACTGTAGGTTTTGGAGGTATCAGGGTCGATGGTTCAGGCATCGCAGTCCCAGGCTTCTGGCCCTTCTTGCCCTTGCCCTGTTCCTTAGAGGCGGGGGCTGGGTTTGGAGCAGGCGGGTCAGCCTTGGCTTTGCCCTTCTTCGCCATTGTTAACCCTCGAGGCTGATAATCGTCATACGGCTCAGAGTTCGGGGGAGGGGGCTCAGTACTGCGAGGTGCTGAGCGACATATGAACCCGCCACAGCTCGAGTTCTACGTAGCTCTGCAGACGCCTAGCGTTAGTCCTTGATTTTCGGAATTGACTTCGATATTTGGTGGTCCATAAAATCCCTACGGCCTCGCGAGCAGCGCCTAATCAAATGCCTTCCGAAGGTTGGGTTTAATAAAAGCAACGTGAATGATGGGGAGAATTGTTGGAGGTAGTGTTATATCTCTCTAATACTTCGCCTGAATGGCTCGGAAAATGTCGTCTACCTGAGGCACGAAATTTTTATTACTATTTGCACTGTGATCCAGATGTCAAGAGGGCAAAGGAACCACAGTGCGAGCACAAGGCATCTGCCCCACAGGCGATGTAATCCCGCCCATCCAGGAACTCAGCCTCGACGGGAAGTTCCCCAATAGCAGTTGTGAGCAATGAAAGACGGAATCCTGTGAAGATTACATCTTGTCAGCACAGTAATTGGAGTACCGTTGTCACATATCTGCCTCAACATAATCAGGTTGCCTTGCCTCAGATGACCGGGGCTGAGAGTAGGATGTTGCGGGATGCGCATGTAATAATCTTGAACTTCAACCCATGGCACACTAAAACTATTTCACAAAATATCACATCCGGGCAGTAAGGGGGGGAAGGGTTTCTTATTCTGACTACGTGACTGGCCTACCATCAACACGACGCACAGCCACTTGGCGGTGAATCGGTCGCAGTTTCAAGTGATGCCATCAAAGAAGCTCATGTGCACTGGCACTGACTTCTCGGCTACTCCATCTCTCATCTCTGATGTGTTGCGTCAACTCCATCAAGCTTGCTTCAGCGACAGTGTTTTGTGAGTTCCTCTAGCCGTGAGCATCATGCATCGTGACGCTCCTGCCAAATGCGTGAGCCCACCAACCCCGACACGGTCTCTTGCTCATGGCACGAGACGCCTCCGTTTCTTCCTTGCCTTCATCTTCGTTCTCCTTGCTTCTTCACTCCCAGGCTGGAGCTTTCAAGCTACCATAGGGCCTGTATATCGCGGGATTTCTCCTCCCTCACAAAATCCTTCAAGATATTAAAACGACGTGGGATGGGGTGATGTCATGGGGTAAGGGGATATTTCGGCAGTATAGCAAAAACTGTACTGGCAATAGTGATTTAATTGTTCTGTAGGGGCCGGGTTCGCGATTGTTGAGAGGAATAGACCCCCTACACTGTCCGATTAAAGCATCGAGCACAACGAAGCTTCGCCTGCCATCTTATTGGTGAAGGTCATCATCGAGGACCCCTACATGTCCATCGAGTCGCCTCCATTGGCAAAGTTAAAGCCGCCGGACTGAGCAGCACCGTTGGCGCCGAAGCCGAATTGTCCATTGGGACCAGTGGGCTGGTTCGCCATGCCTTCATCAGCATTCTCCTCGTCATCTGAGAAGTATTTCTCGATAATGTTATAGGCCTTCATGTAAATCTCTTCATTGGCATTGTTCTGACAATCGTGAATCTTGTCCATCCCACCACACTCCTCAATGAAGAGAGCATAGCGGTTGATGGCGTCACCGCCCTCGCCTGCAGCCTGCTTATCAAGATCACCAATCTTGAGGATGTTCTCAAGACCGTCCAGAGCAACCTGGATGATTTTGTTATCAGGGCAGACAAGAAGATCGCACAGGGGCTTGATACAACCCTGGGAAACTAGGTATCGGATCTGCTCAGGCTTCTGCAGACCACCGGAGGTAGCATTGCTAATGGCCCAGCAAGCCTCCTTACGGGTCTTGAGGTCACCGTTCTGGAGGAGGTGGATCAGAGGGGGAATGATGTTGGCGTCGACGACCGACTGGATCTGAGATGAGTTGCCAGCGGTGACGTTGGAGATGGTCCAACAAGCCTCCTTGCGGATACCGTCTTTAGTCGAGCTGAGTAGGGAGAGGAGGCAAGGCAGCGCGCCGCAGTTGATGATGACTTGAGTTTGAACATCATCGCCGGTGACAATGTTTCCGACAGATCGAAGGGCAGGGGTCTGGACTGAGGTCGAAGCATGCATGAGAAGCTCAACCAGTCTGCGAGGGATGCCGGCCTCGATGACGGCTTGGATCTTATCGTTGGAGCCATCCGAAAGATAAGAAATGGCCCAGCAAGCATCGATTAGAACCTCATCGTCCAAAGAGTATACCAACTTCGACAATACAGGTAAAGCGGGCGCGATCTGCAGCTAGCAAGTCAGCTTTCGCTCGAGCGATCTGAAATATTATATCCCACTTACGGTGTTCCAGTCTGGCTGAGGGGTCTTGCCTCGACAGAAGTTGCTGAGGGTCCAAGTAGCATTGCGGAGCATGCTGAGCTTGCGGCTATCGCCAAGCAGGTTCAGCAGGGGCTTGAGGGCACCGCAGCCGAGAACATAATCGCGACAATGGGGGCTATCACCAGCGATGTTGCCGAGGGCCCAGACGGCCTGCTCTCGCACATCAGGTTCGGGGCTAGCGAGGAGCTCGACGAAGATAGGGACGGCTCCAGCCTCAATGACAACCTGGGTCTGGGTGGCAGAACCAGATGCGATGTTGGTGAGGGCCCAGGCGGCCTCAAACTGCACCAGAGTGTGAGGGGATCGCAAGAACTCGACAAATCTGCTGACAACGCCGGTCTTGATAACTTCCTCGATCGGGGGGTTGCGCTCCTTGGAAAGCAGCTTCCGGAATTTAGTAGTGGCTTGGATTTGAAGGTCAATTTGCTCTGAGAAAACACCAGCGACCATCTGAGGAAGATCTTCGTTCAACTAGGGACATATTAGTAACATGTTCAACACATGTCAAGAAGAATGACTAGTGAGCGGGTAGATAGAATTAGGTAG
>JAMYIC010000351.1:0-34037 GCA_024112705.1 Microcera coccophila | reverse complement strand
CCCCCCCCCCCCACATCACAGGCTGGCGTTGCCATGACCAAATTGACCAAACAAGGCTCCGAGGCGCTGAGGGTTTAGGCAATAACATAGAACGTAGGGCAGGAGAATGACAGAGGACACACCTGAGACTCGGTAGGAGCAGTATCATCGTCGCTATCGGGGGCGGCACCAAGGGAGGCGCCAGGTCGGTTCTCACCGGTCCCAATACCTCGTCGCTTGGCCAAGTTCTCCTCACGCTTCGCCTTTCGGATCTCAACCTGTTGTTCCTCACGACGGCGTCGGAGCTCCTCAGGCTTGAAGGTGTTCTTCGCCTTGAACTGCGTGCGACGATGCTCGGGAATGTACCGCTCAGCCATAGTGCCAGCGTTGATCAATCGATGCTTCTCGGTAGTCGAAGGGAGAAGCTTGAGTGTGCGGGGGTGGGATGAAGATGCGCGAAGAGGAGAAAAGATGCCCGAGCGTCAACTGGAGATGGACGGGGCTTTATAAGACGCCCTCAGCTGCTAGCTCGTTGATGGACGGAAGAGTGAGTGCAAAGATGCACACAAGATTTTTTTACCGTGATGGAGAAAGTTTGGAAGAGGAACCGCGTAGAATCAGAAATGAGACCCAGTCATGCCTACTCTTTCAAGTGCGGTGCCAAAGCAGCCGCTACTGCTGCAACCCATGGGGTGATTTCAGCCTCAGGCAGAAATCCTACGCCGTCAGAGCTGCCCGGAGAGCGGGTCGAACCTAGTACGAGCACAGTACGAGCACAAAATGAGCCAAAGGCCTGGTCGTGACACTCAGCCCGCTGTGTATCAGTTATCGTTATTTACCCTACGAGTTTTTCAGTTAGTCACTCAAGCATACAAAATCTTATTCAAGGCTCTGCAACAGGAGCAATTCGCTCCAAATACCCGGCAGTGCCACTCGATGCATGACATCGTTAGATGGCTGTTAGATTATTAGCGGTTTGCAGATCACATGATCCTCCACGTGCCGTCGCGACATGCAATATCCACACCATGGGACCCTTAACGCGTCAGCCATCACCTCCAATCGCGTCAAAGGACCCCCGTCTAACTACGGCATGCGGCATCACGACTTTCGTTTCAATCTATCGTTCAAAATGAGAATGGTCCAACATGAGTCAATCTCGTAATGGTGCTAAAGCAATGTCATTGCCAACCGGATATGTCACAATTCGAGATATCTTAGATGGTAAAGTTCAGATCAAATCCAGAGTCAATATTTTCGGCATCGTTACCGACTTTCGTCTCCCAGTCGTTACTCGAGGCTCAGGTAAGTGCCGGGTTGACGAGGGAGATAAGAAATTTGACCTCGTTCTAACTCCAACAAGATTGGAAATGCCAAATTCGATTATACGATCCATCCGTGGAGGATCAGTCTGAGTCGCTGCTACTCAACGTGTTCCGCCCACCGGACGAGATGCCAACCGCTAGATGCGGTGATATAATCGTCCTCGTCACAGTTACGGTAGGCAGCAGATCAGGAACAGACCGCCGACAGCACTGATGGGTCCTTTAGGTTCAGCATTATCATATGGATGGCTTGTCGCTACTAACTAATCATGACACTAAGATTCATATCTACCAGGCAAACAAAATTCCCAAGCCTCCCGCTGATCCGTCTTGTGCCCTTCGTCCTCCAACTAAGAAACAGACTGCCCGCCTAGGTGAGAAGGAGAATGCTTACGTCTCCTATATGTTTCATAATGTCGATAAAAGTCGGTTGCCAGAGGAGGCTGAATTCGAACGCATGGTAATTCAGTCCTCCAACGTGAGAAACAAGTTCCATGAACTGAAGGATGTTCAAGAAGGAAAGTTTTGTGACATCATTGTCCAAGTCGTGAAGGAGCCATACGACTTGGGCGACAAAATGACTGTCTGGGTTTCAGATTTCACAGAAAACACGAGCTTTTTTCTATTTTCCTTTGGGGGTAAGGGGCTTTTAGAGGGTCACGACGGTGATCCTTATGGGTATACGGCAAAGTTTGCCAAAGACATTCCTTCGGAATCGGAGTGGAAGGGGCCATATGGAAAGAAAAGCATCCAGCTCACCGTCTACGAGCCTCACGCAACCTACATTCGAGAGCGTCAAGTCACCTTTGGCAGCTGGGTTTCAATCAAGAACCTACACATCAGATACGGCCGAAATGCAGCGAACTTAGAGGGTGCCCTTCGAGAAGATCGAGGAGCGCAAGGAATCAAGATCAACATCAACCTGCTCGATACAAAAGACTCTGAGAACCTTAATCCACTTCTGAAAGCGGCCCTGTACCGGAAACGAGACTACGAGCGGGCGAAAAAGAATCAGCTGAAGGACATTACAGAAGCCGCAAAGGCTGGTCAGAAACGAAAAGCTGCCGTAGCATCAGAGTCGGGGCCAAACAAACTGAACTCAAAAAATCGTCGCAAAAAGCTTCGTGCGCAAGCTCAGCAGAAGAGCCAGCCGGAAGATGAGACACCTCAAGTGACCAACTTGAACTCGTCAGGTGAAGTGGCTTTCCGTTATAAGCATTCCAGGGTCGCTTATCGCTGACTCTTCTCTGCAGTAAGATGCGAAAACGAGAAGAAGGCACTCACCCCAATTGCAGACATACTTCAACCCATTTCGCTCGAAACCACCGTAGACGGGCAAAGTATCAAGCTTCAGCTACCGTTTGTCAATACAAATTACCGCGCGGATGTCCGTGTTGTCGACTTTATGCCATCGAATCTTAGAGACTTCGCGGTGCCAAAGAAGGCTTCGTCAGAATTCGATGTTCTCTCTGATCATGAGGATGATTCGGATGGAGATTCCACGTCGGGATCAGAATCAGAAAGCGACGCATCGAATGATTTGATGAATGGACGAGAGTGGCAGTGGCGCTTTCACCTTGAACTCGAAGACGCCGCAGTCGTCCCGAATAAAGAGAAGAAGCGTGTATGGGTCGCCGTGGATAACCAGGCAGCACAGTGTCTCGTAAGCCTTGATGCTTCTAACTTGAGGCACGATTTAAATAACCTCGAAGCACTACGCCAAAAGTTGTTCCTTCTCTGGGGAGAGCTTGAGGAGCACAAATCGCAGGACGAGGATAAGAGAGCAAAGTCAATACGAGCTGCTCAGAAGGGTCAAGCACCACAGGACAGCGACGACGAGGAGTCAAGTCACAAGGCTCCCAAGAAGGGACTGTACGCTAGTCGCCCCTTTTCGTGCTGCATTCGGCAGTACGGTGTCAGAGTGCGGGAATCAGACCCGGCCAAAGCGGATGCGGGAGAGGGGAAGCGGTGGCAGAGAATGTTTGCACTGTTTGGGACGAGAATTACTGGTCAGGATTGCCCAACAGCAAAACAGGAATAGGGGAAAACAGGAATAGGGGCTTGATCAACGAGATTCCCCAACACAACTTCAGAAGGTGGTATAGCAATAAGCTTTATCGTAAAATTAACATGCTTTCAACTACACAAACCCCTGGACGCCAGATCCAGATGGCTTCCGCTGCATACCCAGACGCCAATCGTGACCAGTGCATACCGACTTACATACATACATACAAAGAACGTGATTTCCAGTCGAAATCCGACCCATCATACCACCGAATATCCTCCACATGTTGACTTGATTGCTTTAATCCCCAAGAACATCGTCATCTGAATCATGAGCAGGTCGTTCCTCTTGTTCCTCTTCCTCGTCCTCTATCGGATCCTCCACAAGCTCACGTCGACGGAGATCCTCCCTCGAGCCCTCCTCAGGTCGTGGCGTAGCATCGAAAATGTCCTCATCGTCGTCTTCGATTTCATCCCCCACAATCTCCGCACTTAGTTGGGGCTTCTGAGGCTTTGTCACGGGATGGACAATCGCGGCCCTTTTCTTGGTTCGCTCGGCCAGTTTTTGTTCATCGAGGTAGGCGACAACTTCTTTGAAATTGTTTCCCAGCTTGGTTTGGTTACGCAGGAGTCTGCGCTTTAACTTGCCTCCGTGCGCCCCCTTGGTGTCAAGAAGTCTGGCTGTAATGGCGAGAACATACTTCGCGGTCAGTTCACAGAGGGCCTTCTCTGCTTTAAGCTCTGCTGCGAAGCGTTCCTCCACTGACAGGCCCTCATCCTCATCATCTTCGTCAAGGTCTTCGTCATCATCGGCCATGGGATCTTCATCCTCGGCTGGATCGTTCAAAGCCTTGTCCTTCTTTGCCTTCTTCGCATACTGACGCTCGGCTCCGTCGAAGATGGCTATCAGCTCAGGTACAAGGCCAGGCTCAATCTCCTGAATGAGGGCCTTGTACTTCTCAGTGCTAGAAGCTGACGAGTCGCGCGCGGGTCGGAATCGCTCTATGGCCGGACGGAGCGTCGCAAAGGTGATGTGAAGGTCGCAGAGACTTCCTGTGGCAAACAAACGCAACTGATCAATAGCAGCTCGTGAGGAGAGCGTCTCAATCAAATGTCTGCGGAAGGATTGCCGCAATACTGACAGGCGGTCGAGCTCAACGTCCAAGATGTCCAATCCTTGAACAAGATGCAGAGAAAACGACCTCGTCTTCCACATGAAGTAGAACTGGCAACTCTTGATAGCGAAAGAGACAGCCTCGTCTTCAAGATCGTCCATCTCCTCTTCCAGCGGCTCGTACTTGCCGCGATGGACAATATTAGAGAGGATTTGTATGATGGGTGCAGTCGAATCAGAATCACTCTCGGCTTCCAGCACCTCAATGCAATCGGATATACTTGCCAGCTTGCTGATCTTCATGAGAACAGTAGACAACTCCTTGAGCTGTGCTTCTGTCAGGTTCCCTCGTGCTGACATTTCGCAGGTTTTGTCGAAATTACGAAGCGCAGTAGTAACGTTCTCCCATAGGGTGGAGAGCTTCCCATCTGTCATCTCTTCCAGTTCAGCGTATTGCCTCGCATGCAATAGGGAAGTGGTCGCTTCGGACAAGACTCTTTTATCGTCGTGTCGATTGAACTGCGTGCTGACTTCGTCAAGCAGTTTTTCGTACACGCTCGAGTCTTGTCGTAGCTGTTGAAATGCACCGAGATTGAGGGAGTGCTCCAACCGCAACACAATAGCTGCCGTCTCAGGTTCCGCCCCGAACTTGTTCAAGAGTTTGGGAATAAGGGAAGCCAGCTCCAGAGCAATGTCTTCCTGGGCTTCAAATCCCTCGATTCGAGCCTTTTTCTTGCCCTTTTCCAACTCGCTGGACTGAGCCAAACTTGACTTGACAGCTGAACTGAGCACGTCCAGCAATATTGACTCTTCGGCCGGCGAAGGCGCAACAGCCCTCTTAAAAGCCGTTTCCGCATCGTCACCTCTGGACCTAGACTTGGATTTGGACTTTGTGCTTGTCGTGTGGTCGAATAACAGATAGCCGGCCAAAATACCCCATTTCTTGATTTCCGGTACTTTCTCGTAGAGCACCTGCGAAGCAAGAGAGATTCTGCTATCAGGGACAGCAGCCTCTAACAAATCGACGGCAACGTCCAGTCCAATGCTAACAACGTTCTGGTGATCTTCCTCGATCTGAGCATCATAAACAGCGAGCGTTCCAGCAAGACACTTGATGTTAATCCATTCATGACGCGGGACATCGAAATCATCTTCCTCCACTCCATCGAAAAGCTCGTCCACCGTGTCGGAGCCGCCAATCTCTTCGATTTTACTTTCGTGGACGTCCATCACGCAAGCTACGAAGAAGCCTACAACAGCTTTTCGAATCCTCAACTCATTATCAAATATGAGCTTCCCAATAGCATCGATCTCGTTGGGGTCCAGCATCGCAGCACCGCGTAGCGTGTCAATAACTGAGATTGCCGCTACCCTGACGGAGACTTCGGCATCCCTCGAAGCCATCTCTATCAACCGAGGGCGGAATCTGTCAATGAAGTGTCCAAGCTGTTGTGCGTCTCGCTTGAACACCCTCGCAAGCTGCTTCAGTACCTCTTGTCGAGTGGGGGCATGCGTATCCGACAACATCCACCCCAAGTATCGCAGGTAGCCGGGTTCCATGAAGACAGTTGGCAAGTCCCAGATCCACGATCCAAGGGATTCGACGCACTCCGTACGAACTCTAGGATCGACGTCTCGGTAACGGTGAACAAATACAGTATCGAAGAATGACTGGATCGCTTCACTGCAAATCTTGCGGAATCCATTGGCGTCGTCGAGGCTCTTCCTGATTTCAGCCATCCTCGCCTTATTCTTGCTTCTCTTGGAAGAGAGTTGTTGTTGCTCGATATTGCTGATTCGGCCGTCCAGAACGTTTGCGACGTGAACCAGACCAGACTCCACAGCGAGGGCAATTGTAGTCGCCGTGTGTCGGAAGGGCCGAAGCGCCGACGAAGACATGCTGGCCAGCCAAGCGTGGAGGTTGTCGAGCAAAGTCTGGTCCTTGTAAATGATATCAGCCTCGTGCAGGAGGAGAATGAGGGCCTGAAAGAATGAGGCGAGCAAGTCGCGGAAGGACCTCGTGCTTTTGGCTTTGGAGATCAATGGATAGTCGGTTATTTGTTGCTGCGCACAGTCAGCATCCCCCCTTCCCGGTGTTGCGATGCCACATCGTTTGTACATACCTCTTGATAAACACTCTGAACGTCTATCAATCTATTAGGGATGTTCTCGGGATCGCGGATGTCATCTTCGGTAACCTCCTGGTCGCAGCCTGCGCATTGCAGAATGCAGTTGACCAGGTCTGTAAGCGCAGCCGCCTCATCAGCCCGATAGGCCTCGATCCATTGCTGAGCTACCGAGCCGGAAGAGTCACCAGATCCGAAGATTTCAGCTGTGATTGAGTCAGCATCCAAGCGGCAAACTTGGAAATGAGGAGGGGCCTACCAAACAGTCCCGTTCCAGTGTCGCCAGCGTCGATGCGAACGGTTCTCTTGGGTCGGCTAGGTAAGTCCGCATGCTGTACAACTTGCGCGGGATGTGATCCGTTGATCTTAGGCTTTTTGAGAGAAGGCTTCTTCGCGCGACTTGTTTGCGACGACTGCTTCTTCGCCCTCGGAGCGGGATGGTCCTCGTCGGTCTCATCCTCCTCAGCTTCGTCGCTCATTTCCTCGTCCGAATCGGGCGGTTCGTTCTCGACATCTTCCTCGTCATCCTCGGGCCTCTTGCGCTTCGCTGAGGACTGAGTCGTGGGTTCGGGCGTGAACTTGGTGGGAGCTTTCACGACGCGTCCCGACCGGCGACGCGCCGTTGATTCTGTCTCTGGTGTAGGGCTCACGTTGTTATCCATCGTTTCCCCTAATGGAGATCGCACAGATGTCATCTGATGTATCGCGACCAGGTAGACAGCTCCCGATTCGCAGTCACTGATGATGTTTCCAGCCAACTGTCGCGTTCAGGTCGCGCGTTGGCAATGACCAGGCTATTTTAGTAGGTGGGCTAAGTAGGGCGTGGTGGATGAAGAGCAAAAGTGTGGCCCGCCGAGCATCAGCCACCGGGAGCCACCGTCAGCCACCATCAGCCGCCGTCAGCCGTGTACCAGTCACGTATCAGCCACAGATCACTTCACCACTGCCGCACCACCCCCTCTCTCCCTGCCATTTGCATCTCCCAACCGCCTAACCAAATCGCACTATCCCTCGCGGCCCATCTTCATACCTTGGGCAGTGTTACAAGTGTTCCACTATCAGGTGTCTGGACCAGCGAAGATGGAGATACGCCCAATCTCCTTTCGCAAACAAGAGATCGTCTTCGGTAAAGGTGCCACTGATAAAATTCATCTAGACATGCTTCCAAAATGAACTCCCCATTTCCCAAGTCGTCCTCATCGGCAGGGGATGGCCGAATTGTCGCCAAAGTCCTCCCTGCCGGTGGTAGCGGCCTCGAAACAATTACATACCAGTATCCACTGAAACTCATCTCGCCGTCGCCTTCAGCAAATCGACCAAGTGTTCTGGTCTTCCTCCTGTCATATGGTGGCGGACTTATCGGTGGTGATGCCATGGGTCTATCCATACATATTAAGCCCGGGGCGAGGCTAAGTGCCGTCACCCAGGGATATACCAAAATCTTCAAGTCTACGTCACCAGACGTCGTCACAAAGCAGAGTTTGCAAGTCCAGATCGATGATGAGGCTGGCCTCTGCCTCCTTCCAGATCCTGTCCAGCCTTTTGAAGACAGTGTCTATAAACAGACCCAGATTTTCAAGCTTCACAGCCAAGCTTCGCTGTTTTTGCTGGACTGGGTTACCCAAGGGCGGGCTGCTCGCGGGGAGAGCTGGAGCTTCGTTAAGTGGACGGGTTGCAACGAGGTGTGGCTCAGCAAGGCGGCAACGTCCGAAAAGGACCAGCTTCTCGTGAGAGACACTGTTGTCCTGTCCAAAGAAGATAGCATCAACCTCGGCCGGCCATTGAAGGACGCTATGCACAACACAAGCATCTTCGGGACTCTCATCCTACGTGGAAGGATGACCGAGGCGCTGGGGGAATTCTTCCTCGCTGAGTTCGCGAATTTGCCACGTCTTGGTGCTCGAGATTTTCGAACAACAGAGGCTCGAGAAAAGGAGCTCCTAGGTCTTTCAGAATTCGAACAGTGGCGTGCCCGAAGACTCGAGAAGGAGAAACGAGAGGGTATCCTCTGGTCTGCTGCGCAAGTCAGGGGCTGCGTGATTGTCAAGTTTGGGGCTGCCACTGTGGAAGCGGCAAGAGAATGGATCGGCTCGATGCTCATCAAGGAGGACAGCATTGCTCAGTGCTTTGGCGATCAGGCATTAATGTGTGTCCGATAACTTTCGGACTGACACAACCATACCCCGAGTGAAGAAATACGTCTAGGCATGAGGAAGGAAGCAAGCGAGTGAAGGAATCATTCATATGCTTGATCCTATCCATGGATTTTTCACACCTTTGACCGATGCGCAGTCCGCATACCTAAAGCTGATAAAAGAGTTAGATCCTTGAATCTCTCAAACATGCCGGGAAAGACATCTTCCAGACGCTTTGCGCTTCTTGGGAACTTCTGACTGCAGTCTTCTATCTCCGTGTTACATTATTCTACATCTTACTCTTGACTGCGTAGTGCATTTCCCTTGCGGAATTGGTTGATCTTTTGCCAGTTGGCACAGCTGGCTAGCATTAGGTCTATTGAAGGCTTGGCACACTACCCAATTCCTTACAAAGAGTTATCAATTATATAGATATAGGTATATTTTATTATACTATCAAAGGATTACATGAGCATTCTGAATAAATCAGTATAGATAAGTATCAGCGCAGATTTAGCTAGAGGCAACAAGACTAGCCACGAAGAAGAAAAGCCAAGAACTTCTTTTCAAAATAAGATGCACATCCTATAAGATAGCCATCAACAAAATATGTTGACATTAGGGGTAGCGTTTCATTGCTCGTAACTCCTCGAAGGCATGAAAGCCAAGCGCCTTGTACCGGTGAAGGGAGGGTCCCAAGGCGGTGGAACGCGAGTCATCGGCAGAAAGTCGTCCCCCACCTTTAGTCCCCCAAATTTTCTAGAGCTTCCGTTCATGGGACTTGCGCCAACAAAAAATTTCGAATTCCCAGGTAGCGCCATCTTACCCGAAAGCGCGTTGGGACTCAGCATGGCCGGTGGAAGGGCCCCTAGTCGGGGCACTCGTCGAGGTGCTGCCGCGGCAGGTTCACGGTCACAGCCCGAAAGCGTCGCAGCGAGTTCAACTACAGCTTCAGCCACAGGAACTCCCGCTCCGGCAGAGCCTTCAGCAGCCGCCAGTCGAAGTACGCCGGGCCCATCGACACGCGGCGGTGCATCTACCCGAGCGACTCGAGGACCTGTGGTAGGACGGTTTCGGCCGAAAGTCGTTCGCCGAGATGAGGCGGAGCGAGATAGCCTGGCTCGTCAGGAGGAGCAGAAGGCCAACGAACGGGCAAAGGAGGAGCAGCGAGCACGGGGCCGGTCACGGTTCAGGAGTAAAAGGAGTCGAGGAGACGCGATGGGAAGCAGAGGTGGTTTCGGACGTATCATTTCTGGAGCTAGCGGGCCTTTTTCGTCAGGCCTGGGGGGTAAGTTGCAAGTCCGCTCTTTCGCTTGTGCGATTCTGACTCCCCGGTCTAGGCAGTTCCGGCGGTGGCTGGTTCAGCGGAGGTGCAGGTGGTGGTGGTGGTGGTGGTGGTGGTTTTGGAGGCGGAGGCGGAGGCGGATTCCCAAGATCCTTCAAGTCAGACTCCAAGTCCGGCTTCGCCCAAGCTCAACGGTACCGCGAGACACGAATCAACGCAGATAAGCTCAACGTCAATACGCCTGGTGAGGAACTGGACAGCGAGGATGAGGCCATGATGGCTGCGTTAAGCAACCGGACAACACAGAGTATGCTACCAATGGGTATATACAGAAGAGAACATAAGGATGAAGGAGTTGTCGTTATGACAACTGCTGAATTGGAGGCTGCGGAGAATGCGACTGGTGAGGAAGAGAGCCTCTGGGTGGACGGATATGCTGGAGCAGCTCAGGAGATGGATCAGCCTGAGGATGGGGTTTGGGACACGGACCCGAAGAAGCCAGTGGCCGTTAAGAGAGAGTCTGAACTCAATGAGTCGATGGATCTCGACGTCAAGTCGCAGACAAAATCTCCTGCTGAGGATGAAGAGGAGGAAAAGAAGCTCCAGCCAATTGTTGAAGCGAAGCCGAAGAAGCCTTTGCCAGAAGATACAGAAGAAAGGATGATTCAGACCGACCTGAATCTCTTGGTCGGCGAACTTGGTGCCGTCAACATCACCGGGGAGGACGGCGAAACCAAAACTGAGGGCCCAAGCAACAAGGATGGACGCATGTATCTCTTCCAATTCCCCCCTCTCATGCCGCCACTCAAACAAGTCGCTACCTCTAAGCCGAAGAGCAAGGTCAAGGTAGAACCAGAAGATACAAATATACTAGGAAACACCCCAGACGTGGGTGACTCGGCGCCACTCGACCTAACAGGAGACGTAAGCCTGGACGAAGATGTCGGTCCTAAAGATGATCCTGAAAACAAGCACGGATTCATGTCACAACTCCTCTCTCAAGGCGGCCTAGTAGGGCAGATCAAAGTGCGAAAGTCCGGGAGAGTAGAGATGGACTGGGGCGGGCGCGCTCTGGAACTGAGCCCCGCCGCTGGGATGAATTTTCTTACCACCGCGGTCATCGTAGAAGAGAACGACGAAAAGCCTAAGTCAGGGGTCGTGGGAGGCGAGAGCATTGGCATGGGCAAGATCATGGGTCGATTCATCCTAGCTCCCACTTGGGAGGAGGAGGAAGAGTGGGAGGTCTCACCAGAGGAGTTGAGAATTGATGAAACGCCTATGTAACGGCGACTACGACAAGCTTACAACTGAAGGGTGGACGCCATAGGAGAAGGCTCACATATCTACTCAGGCCTAGCATGGATAAGCCATCTTAAAATAGATGCATCTAGGCAAGAGTGTTCAAAGGAGGAAAAATTACCATGATACCCCAAGAAGCAAAATTCACATCAACCCCCGTCTCTCGTAAAGCCGCCGAGGTCCTCATGGAGAGAGGGAGGGGCTGCGCGATGGAGTCGTGTTCGTCACATCCTTGATTAAACCGTCGAGGCCCTAGTGTTGAGCGCCATAACTCGACCCGAACGAGTCCTTGGAACCGACCTATCCGTGTTCATTGAACCTGGCCCAACCCATGGTATCTTCCCAACCCCTAGTACGCCTAAAAGCTGTTCATAAGATCATGAAAAGATAATAATACAGGAAATTTCACGAAGGTAATACACATGGTATTCCTTGGTTGCGTCCATTAATTCCTTCATTTTCGTGCGCCACCAAGTCCAAATCTAGCGTTTTCTTGACTTTGTGCTTCGAGATCGTGGATTTCCTCGAAGGATCCATTTGGGGAACTGTAAGTTCTTGAGCGCCATTGGTTACTCTTGGTTTTTGGCTGATGGCCCTGGATCACGTAGATCTCGCTATGGCCAGGACTGGTTCGTCCTGAAGAACGTATGGTGTCCTGCTGGCTCAGGTCCCGATTAGGTAGCGTAACACCTAGGTTAACTAAGCTAGATTGCGATTTTGCTTTCGGTCCTGGCCGGACGGTCTCAAGTGATACGTCGTCAAGAGGGTAAGCGGGCCCCATTGCATTTCTAGAACGATGTGTGCCGTCTCGTGTCGGGGCTGAGGGGTTAGTGCCGGTGTTGTTGTCAGTAGACTCGAAGCCTTTTATCTTCATTTTGCGAAGTAGTGGTCGTATAGTCGCCAGACTAGCAGCGACAATTGCGACGCCAGGTTCGACAAGGGTCCAGACGACAGTTTCGGTGCCAGCGACTGATACGGGAGCCGTCAGCACTGTGATCAAGAAAACATGCTAAAATCTTTAAGGCATTACGTACACAGAAGATCGGTATTGTTCTCGATCGAGGAAATAAAATTTAGCCGGATGAGAGTCGCGACGCTCGCACTTACACATGTCAACTATAATTCGAAGTGAGGGGTCGCACCACTTACAAGACACCGAGGCCGAGGATGATGATGACGGTCACCTTTGCCTGTCTAGTCATTTTGACGTTCCAAAGCATGGCAATAGGAAGCAGAGCCTGAGGAATTATTAGGTTTGCTTGTGCGGGCTGGGCCATCCAAGAACAGAACTTACGTAGAGCCAATCTGACACGATGCTCATCACACTAAAAGCATACGCCATGGCTAAGAGTTGACCTGGCTTCGCACACTCGCCGGTCTCCATTCTATAGTCCCATTGTTTTTGAATCGGCGTGCACTGGAACAGATCCCAGAAGAACGTGACGGTACTCCAGATGGTGATTATGGTCAAGCTAACCCAAATGATTGAAGTGTAAAGCCTTTCCACGGAAAATCGGAAGAGAAAGAGACCAATGCTCAGCTTGATGAACATCATATCAAGAACGTAAGTCGCGGCAAACAGGGCTTGGTACTGTCATATCCATGTTAGTCGAATGTCGTTGAGCCGGCATGGCTGAGCGACAACTGACCATGAGTGCCGCAACTCTGGTGTCCTCGTCCTTGATGGCGTCGTTGTGATGACCCATCCCTTCTTGCACCCCCGCGATGACGAAAGCACACGTAACAGTAAAGACAACCTGTCATAAAAGTCAGCCGAAAGAAGAGGCCAAGCGACAGCTTGAGGGAGAAAAGACGCACCTGGGATATGAGCATGCACCAGTCGTCGATCTGAAAGCTCTTGGTCAGGCAGGTCCTCGAGTAGGTGCGCAGGCCAACGGATAGCCAAGTCGCAGCCTGGAAGAAAGCCACGGTGCCGACCATGGCATTCCCGTTATACTCGTTAAGATCATAGTCGGCCATGGCGCTTCAGCGTCAACAACGGTTATCAAAGTTGCAGCATAACCCAGCCCAACGGTAGAATGAGTCCAGAAGGCAGAGCCGCGATCAATAAGAGACAAAGAAAGACTACCGGGGCAAAGGCAAAGAAAAAGCAAATAAGAGATCAGACCCGGTTCGAGCAGCGGAGCGATGCGGAGATATTTCATACCATCGAATCACAGATGCCGGGCCATGACCCCCAAGCGAGCACCTACTACCACTACCACCAAGAATAAAGCCAAAAGCAGACGCGGCAGGGTTTGCTACTGTCAGGGTTCGCACTAACGTGGAACCGTCGAAGCTGTAGTGTATGAGATGGGAACATGGGTGCACCGATAAGTGAGCTCATGCAAGGCACCGGGGATACACCCAGAAACGTGCCTAGTAGAAAGGAGAGGTTGTGGGGACGGTTTCCACACCACGATGTTTGGGTGTGTCAAGCAATTGGGACACAATCGGCCCGCCCAAGCCGTCCTGTAGGCTCTGTGCGTGGGAGGCAAGTCAAGGGACGTTCAGGCTTCGTTTGGATATTCGCGTTCATCCTCGCTGATGCGAATTGTGTTCTTCCGAGCCCTCGGGGCACACAGCCTGGCATGGTGTAGGACCTACCGGTATTGCCCACTTGTCAGCCTTCTCCATCTGGCCACCGAATGAACGGCAGGTGCTGCATTAGCATATCTAGGCTTGAACCAACAACAGGCATCGTTTCTAGATCAGGAGAACGCGCACCGACGTATTTCGAGCAACACCTCGGCAGTGAGATGACCGAGAAAGGACGGGTCTATCATTTCTAGATTGCCATTAGCTTCTTCGCTAGGACAGAGCGAACAAAGCGACCGTCGAAAGTCGGTTGGAACGTCATGATTGCTCTGGTCTTTCTGATGCCTCGAGCATACCACAGCAAAAGTTGAGATGAAGCGTGCTAAGTAGGCACAGCATATGCGGGGACGTCCGGAACCAAGGCCGAAATAACCTGATCCTGTAGTCGCATGTCGAACGGTGATGGCATGGTACTATTGGCAGTCCATACGGAGACACCATCTTCAGCAACTAAGCCCCTTCGGGAAGCCCATCGCAGATTCGGACCCGACGCCGCGGAAAGGAGAGGACGGATGTTCAGGCGTTCAGACATTCTAGACATTTTAGGGATGTGGGCAACCGTCGGATGGCGTTCACGTTTCGGGACAATGATCGTTTCAGGGCCAGTTCAAGCTTTCGGAGAATTAGCTCCTTGGCTAAGCCTGACCTAGCTCTGCAAAAGGTCTGATGGCAAATCGAATGCTGGTTCCTGATTCACCAGGTGGCCGGCTCGAACCAATTCGACGTTGCGACGCGAGTCGTGATCGCCGTAGAGCTCTGGGACGTCCAGATTTGTCATTTTTGACAGCGCCACTGACGACCCGATGACCGAGGCGACTGTAGACGTTTGTTCTCCCAAGCATCTAGAAGCTCAACGTACGCACCGGTAGACCTCCCTTGGTGGAACCAGTCATGAGAATAAATCTATCCTTGTTTCCACACAAAGCCGGCCCGTCCGTCCGCATGCTGTGGGCTGGTGGGAGAGCGGATATGACTCCACGCTTTGACTTCTTCCCGTCATTGCTCCCGTCAATGCTCGCCTGAAAACTCTTCAGGTTCGACGGCCTACCCGATATCAGCTTTTCAACCCCGACAATTCAGAATTCGTGCTCGGCACGGCAGGTGACGGGTTAAAGCCGGCAAGATGGTAACCCCATGTTCCCGCTTGGGTTCACCGTGACTGAAGATTGCTTGTTTGGGGCCCTGAGTAGGGCTGAAGCCACAGGTCGGTACGACGCCGACACAGAGAGTTGCCGTTGCGGCGGTTACGTGGGCGGGAGTCCAGACTGAGCAGAGATCTCGTAGTGATCAGTCAATCAGACGGTAAAGTTAGCAGCCCCCCCCATGGTTGTGGAGAGCGTTTCGAACTGAAACGCGACGAAGCGTTATTCTCTGACAACGAGAATGACACAGCTCCGTCGCCTCTGGCTGAGGTGGTTCTCCAGAGCTTTGCGTGTAGCAGGTAAGCCTAGAAAGCCTATTGCAATCCGTAGATGAATATGTTCGCTCGGGGCGAGCGGTGGGTGATGGTTGAAGGACCCAAGTTAGACGACGTCGCTTGATTGCCCATGGTGGGGTCCCTTAGGCAGGCAATGCCTCAACCCCACTTCTGCCAAGGCCTCTTCCATGTCTCGCCTCGTCTCGCCTCGTCTCGCCTTACCCTTCATCACAAATCGGTTTCCACAAATCATCCCAGGGGCTTGTGCGGCTCTCCATCTTCTACAACCTTATTTTCTACCCTGGCTGGGCTTGGCTCTGCCCGATCTTGCAACAACGCACCAGTAGTCATGGCGGATATGCAATCCCTCGCCAGAGACCTCGGCTTGGCCTATAGCTCGCACCAGTATGGTCAACATAATCTTCAAAGGCTAGGCGTATGGCGATTTGTCGATTCTAGTCACACTGAGTCGGGATATTGGCTCATGTCTGTCGCTCTCTCTCCCCATACATCGTCACAAGATCGTTCGTTACTAACCATACGGTAGCTTCATCCACGGAGGTGCTTGGCGCGATCCGCGCAAAACCCTCGACTCCTTCTACCCTTCCATCAAACACATAGTTGCCTCCTGCGAAAAGCCCAATTTGGACATTCGAGGCTTTATCAGCATCGATTACCGCCTCTCTTCACACCCTCAATTTCCCCAGGATCCAGCCAATACTCCAGCCACAGAACTTCGGGCTGCACAACACCCAGACCATATTCAAGACATTGTTTCGGCGCTAGGGTTTCTCCAAGCGGATCTCGAGTTGGGTAGTGACTATGTCCTAATTGGACACTCCGCCGGCGCCACACTTGCTTTCCAATTGCTGATGGGAGATGATGCCCTTGTTGGTCAGCCACATCCAGAAGTACCATTACCAGCTGCCATCATTGGGATTTCTGGTATATACGATCTCGTCGGCCTCGACGACAGGTTCGATGGTAACTACGCCTCCTTCATAGGTGTAGCATTCGGGGACGATCGGGGCGCATGGGCTAGTGCCTCCCCAGCCCGCTTCGACAGGAGTTTCAAGGAGAAGTGGTCAGGCAACAAGCCCACGCTCTTAGCATGGTCTCCCAGCGACTCACTTGTCGATGAGCCCGAAATTTGCACTATGGCAGCGAAGCTCGTAAAGGACGGCGTCAGTGTGGATGTTGAGAAGGGTCTTCACGGCGAACACGACTTTGTATGGGAGGACGGCTCCCAAGTTAGCCACCTTGTTTTGAGAATTCTACAGAAACTTCGTGGATGATGAATCCAACTATTATCCTCACCCGCCTGCAATTTAGTCGTAAGAAGCGGAATCCCCGATCCGGTCTCCGAGGGGCTAATAGTGATTTGCTTCTCGTACATGGTGTTTACTAGCTCCGAGTCAAGTCTGTGCCCTAGATGAACCAGCCTTTCTAGCCAATCTCCCCTTTGGTTCCGGCAGCAGCTCCGGAAGTTACGCCTTTGATTGATTTGAGGTCATCATTTTCGTCGGACGAATGAATGGTATGTCTGTGGGCATTTCAGTTTGTAATGTTGACCGATGGCGGAGCGGCTGATAGTCTTCCGACTAACCCACGACGATTCTGACACCGAACCAGCCTAGCACGTTATCCGCTTGGGCAAAAGCGGTCCAACTAGATAAAATAATAACAGAAATTCAACATAAACCCATCAAGCCGACCCAGAACGGTGATATCCGGAGACGGTGATGTGTAAAAGACCGGCGCATGGGATGCCAACGGCCGGGTCTAGGGTAGGCCAGGCCCTCCTCTAGGGTAAGTCACCCACACCAAGTCCTGGAGGTCCAATCGGCCGACCCCGCACTATCTACCTGCAATAAAGAGACCGGCGCGACGCGCAGCAAAACAATAACATTCAAATGACCGAAAGGCCGAAAGACCGCCTATCAGTGCACGACTCACCTTGCCCTACATTCGATAGATCATTTCAGCTCATTCTTCTTCTCGAAAACTTCCTGCAACTCCAGCGGTCGCACAAAACAGCTCAATTACCCCTCCATGCGGAACGCGGGGCACTCATAAATGACGTATATACACCAATATCAAAACAAACTCGACGCGCCTTTCACGTGATTCCAACCAATCGGCTGCCGTACCCACACACCTGATCCCCGCATCGGTGGAAGCGGGAGCGGCGCGCTAGAGACATAAGTAGCTTAGCGCATCAAAGTTAAGTTCGACCACATGCACGATCAGGACCCGCCTGACAGGGAAAAGCCAGAGTGCCAATCGCGCAGCGTTTCTGCTAGGGCTTGTGGGCGATCCTTGCGCTGGCGGTTGTGCGTGAACTTCGCGGGAGGCATTTGAGGAACTGAGGATGCGCAAGGGGTGTGGTAGTCTAGGAAGGCGTGGCGAAGTGTTTCAGTGGCGGGGGATGGGTGTGGTGAGACGAGGAGAGCGTCTTAGAGGCGCCACGGTCTCGGAGCATGAAAAGCGCCGTGAAAAGGGCGGCAAAAAGTCGGTTTAGAATATTGCGACGTGTTCGGCGATGCGACCATGTCCCGAGCGCCACTCTTGGAAGGATCTCAACTATAGGTGATAAAAGAGTTTGAGTCGCATCGTACGGTCGAGCATGAGGACTGCCGTCCCAAATGCAGTCATATCGAGCGCCTGCCTCAATCGGGGCCGAGGTAGAGTCAACTCGATGGTTATAAATTTTGACACTACTAACTATAGGAAAGTCGCAAAAGAAATCAGAAATCAACAATATACCACATTCGGAGCGTAACTTCTTTGCGCAACCAGTAGACAATTTCAGAAGCATCCAGACGTTCCATCCGCCAGCGTTTGCTCCCAAGGTTCCCTCATTCTGCCGAAACGCACACCAATCCCCTCTCGTGTTTCGATCCATCCATCTATCCGCCAGGAAATTTCCAAAGCACCCCGCCTGAACCCTTTTGCTGTGTTTTAACCGCCTCCAACACCTGTTCTTCCACGTTATGACTACACAAGCCTCAATTAACTGGGAAATATCTGCTGGAAAAGCCTCGTAGCTGCCGCTGGAGCCTCAAAAGCCAGAAGAAAAACTAGCCGGAAACGATAATCTGCCAACTCCTGAATCTTAACCCCCCCAAACGCCGGTAAAGGAATGTAATGGTCTTTAAAAAGACCGTCGTTATTACATCTTCCTGACATTGTCATGAAACCCTTCCATCCGAAGCTTAAACATGCGACGGAGGAGACTTAAAAGACCTCTGCGCTGACTCCGTCGCCCCGGCGCAATGCGCCAAAAGCTGGTAAGAGTAGGGAAAGGACAAAATAATTGCGATAAAGACCGTGAAAACCTTTGGCGCGGTCCATTCTGCATTCGTACCTATAACTCGACACCTTGTGTTTCAAAGAAGAGCGCCGGTGGAACATCCACTAATGTTCTTTTACGCGCTGCGCGCCAAAGGAGCACACAGAGTTTACCTCTTGCGCTTCTTGGATTTATCAGCTGTTGTCACGGCGGCAGAGATGGGTGCGGCAGGTAACAATGCTGGCTGAGCTGCAGCGAGGGCCTCGTCCTTCTTGATAGGAACACCCATGTGGCGACCATATCGACCCTTCCGACCGTTTCCCTCATCCTCGCTGATACACTGATCCGCGGAAAGACCAGCATCTCGACAGCGCCCGCAGGGTCTTTGTCTGTCACATCCCTTCTTGCTCTTACGACATCGCTGGCATCGTGGCTTGGTAGACAGATCTGGCTGATCCTCCTCACCCGCAAGAGGTGCGGTGTTGGTAGCGGAAACAATCGACTGCTTTCGAGATGGGGGCATTGAGGCTGGTGACATGGGACCGCTGGGCACGGCAGATGACTTCTTTGACTTGACGCTCGAAACCCGAGAACCCTTGGATGTTTTCGACATCACCGACTTGGAGACAGAGGACGAGCTTTTGTGCTTGGCAGGAGCCTTGACCTTGGTAGGCTTGCCCTTGTTCGAAAGTATAGAGTCGTCCTCGTAGTCGGCATCATCCCCACTTACATCAGCACTCTCGGGGGGTGGCATAAAGTGAGCCTCTGTAGTCTGATATATCTTTGCACCCGCAGCAGACACCTCGAGCTTCTGACGACGCGCAGGAGGGAGTTCAGAGTCGCTCTCGCTCTCACCGTCGCTAGTAACGCCGGTCGAAGAAGCGGCGTCAGCCCTGCCACTGAAAGTGTCGTCAAGTGTAGAGGCGGATGTTCGGCCGTGAGAGATGTTAGACATCTCGCCTAGTCGCATAAGCTGGATCGCGACGTCTTTATCTTCCTCGGACATGCAGCTTCCGACGGTTGGGTCCGGCGTCGGAAGAATGCCCGTTGTAGAGCCGTTGCCAAAAACAGAGCCCCGAGTACGACGAGCATCGGATCCAGGTGTAGTATACATATTCGAATGCGAGTGCCCATTGGTGTAGC
This sequence comes from Microcera coccophila, assembly GCA_024112705.1. NCBI lineage: Eukaryota > Fungi > Ascomycota > Sordariomycetes > Hypocreales > Nectriaceae > Microcera > Microcera coccophila. The sequence continues at coordinate 14,317 of JAMYIC010000351.1, read as the reverse complement.
TCTGAGGCGACTGCATAGGTCGCGGGTTTGTGAAGGGATTTTGTCCGGGCTGGACTACAGGTATCGCCGGCCGATGAGGTTCAATTCGTCGAACTGGGGAGACGGAAGGATTCGAGGTAGCGGCAGGCATCTGGGGCGGTGCGAACAAAGGCAATTCCTGTGGTGGTGAAGTGGTCAGTTCTCTGCGCGACGCAAGACCCTATTCTTTTGCACCAGCGCTTACCGAGCTTTCGAACTTGGCCCTCTTTCGTCGGCCGCCCTCGACGATATTTTCAACGCTGATGTCAGTGTTTCCAATCTGCTCCTTGTTCTTCCCAGATACGGAGCTGCGCGCATCCTCGCCACTGCTGTACCCATTCATGCTATCAGCGCAAGCATCGGTGTGACTCCGAGCTGCCGAAATACGGTTCTTGGCTGACCGTGAGCAACCGTTTTTGCCGGACGTGCTGGTTGATGCACTTCTCCGCCCTCTCGTGGCATTGGGAGAGGGACTCCGTCTCCTCGATGAACGGGAGCTTGGTCTAGATATGTCTTGTACATAGCGCTGGGGTTGTTGGACGGGATAAGCGTCCGCCCCGTAGTAGGACTGGCTGCCAGCAGGGTTGATATGGTAGGGATGGGGAGTATAAGGTGCCGAACTGACGGGAGACTCTTCAATCACCCTAACGTAGACAATCATGTTGTTGCGGAAGTTTTCATATCGGGCAATGAGTGTGTTCCCACGATCATCCTCAAAACTCACACCCCTAGCTCCGGTCGGACCCGAGTATAGACCATAGAAGTTCTTGACGGTCGTCACAATCGAGTCCGTCGTATCGTGGGGATATATCTGCACACGCATCGGCAACCGCGCACGGCATTGGGGAGAGTCAAGGAACAAAAGTTCAAATGCGACGTTCTTTGGGGTCGTCACCTGCTGGGGCGAGACACTTCCACCGTGGGAAGAAGGCCCCGAAGCCCCAACAGCGTTATGGATTGGCGACATGGAGGCCATTGTGACTTTTGATGCGATATATGTGTCGATGGAAGAAGGGAGAGGTTGATGAGAAGAGGAACTGGGGCTGATGGTTGGGTACGGGGTGCGGGCTTTGGCTTGGTTGACCGAGCCGGGCCCTCTGGACAGCGACGGGACTTGAATAGGAGTTTCGACAATCCAGTCACTGGCCAACGGCCAGAGAAAAATAGAGATGTATCGACCTTGAGATGATGATGGCTATCGAAAAGAGCTCAATAGGTCATCGCCATCCAGGTCATGGGCGGTAAGCGCCAGGTCGGTGTTCAGGGCCGGCTCTGTGCGAAGCGCTGATGGCGACGGCGGCCGGGGACGGTTCGAACGAAACGGTCGAGTAGGGATGAAACTATCGACAGACTTTTGTGTTGGTTAGCAACTGATGGCTCAAGCAAAGCCGGGTAGATGGTAAATATGGTGATCTGGAGGTTCCCCGAGAGGAGACGGGCAGAATCTAGTGTCGAAGAACTGGCGCTGTTGGGATCGAGGATGGAAGACAGGGTCTTTAAGGGAAAGCACACATGGGGGAGCGGGAGGCGCGAAATTGAGACTCGAGGCAGATCGCGCAAGGTCATCAAGGCAAAAGGACTCACCACAGACGTCGGAAGTTGCGTTGAGAGGTTGATGCTGGCGGCGAAGTTGGCAGAGGGTGTGCATGAGGAAAAGAGGAGCCAAGCGAGAAGGTTGAATGATTTTGTCCACAGTCGTCAAGTCACTCCTCCCGAAATTTGCAGGGCTTCGTCCACCGCTGGGCCGTCCCGGGGACCTGCCACAGTGCAGTGTCTCTCCACTAACCCGCCTGAAGCGCGCTGAAGGCTAGAGCTTTACAGGGGATCTTACGGGCAGACACTGGGATGAGAGCCCGGCGGCCAGTACAGTGTCTGGACCCTGATGATTCTATCCTATGTGGAAAAAGAAAAGATGGGCATCTATCGGAATTGCGATGCTATCTTTTTGGTCTTCTAATACATGAACTATCTCTTCCACAGCCAGAGAGCCCGATCAAAGCTCAAAATCACTTTACGACTCTTTGGTGTGTCGCTTCAGAGCCGGCAGACTTTGCGCTTGCGTGCGCACACATCTGGATGGATCCAACCTAAGCGTAATGGACCAGGATGGCTCCCGTTTCTCGATCCCCTTGTTGAACAGTTTCGCCGTCAATGTCGATCCCTACCGTCAGCGCATATTTGATACATCGATCAGAGAGGAATACGACGCTCCCCAAGCCGCCGCGCATCGGCATCGAGGCGCTCGACGAACTCTTTGCGCCTGAATGCGCTCTGTCGCAAAATCAAATGCGCTCGCCATCAGGGCTCAGAGAGGGCTCCATCAGACGACGGGCCCAATCTAAGGCATGGGAGGGAGCAGCCGGGACCCGCCAGCCAGCGACGGGTTTCTCGTGATTCTTCGAGCTCCGTTAGAGCGTCATCTGTCTGGTGACCATCCTAGCCGTTCTGGCCATTCTCGTCCAGTCTTTCCATCTTTGCTAGTGACCTTCATCGGACCCTAGTTTGGCTAGGCGCCCAGGGGCCAGCGGCCAACGACAATGGTCCAGCCAGCCCGCCCTCGTCGGGCTTCTTCTGCAACCTGAAGGGACGGAGGCGCGGCTGGCGAATCATTGATGGATCTCTGTTGTTGACATTGTAAATAACAGGAAAGGCCGCTTTAGCTAGCTGGCTTTGGCGACTGTGTTCGGCGACTGTGGATGGCACACGAACGGCAAGCTGCTGCAGGAGCTCTGCGGTACAACGTCTCTCGGACACACCTCTGCGAGGAGCTCGGGGGCTGTGCGAGGGATCGCATTCGCAGGCTGAAGCTTATTTCCTGATTGTATCGTCAGGAACTGTCATCAAAGCGGCGCTTCCTGACGCCAATGGCTTCTTATAGTATTGGTACGGTGGCAATGGACTTCATCAGCGCGGCAATTATCGAGAGACCTGTCAACTACGCCGAAGCAGCATGTCCCTCGCCTCCAAGTCGCTCGACAATTGATAGCCAATGGCGCCCAGTCAGTAGCCAGCCCAAAGCCGACCGCCTCCCCATGTAGGTCTCTGAGGAACGAGAGGCACTGATGCGACATGGACATAGTGAGCGATGACCCTGGGAGAAACCCAGCGAGCTGTCAGAATGCGCCTCTCGCTATGGCTGAAGCCGGGACGTGATCGTCTATCTGAGATGGTAGAGTGAATCCTGTCAACATCTGCCTGGTTCGTGAGACACCTAGTGGGACTTGACATGGGATGTCTAATCTGGCATCGACTTCGAGCGATATCACAATGGGCATGAATCCGCAGTACGTTGTCGATGCCATTTAACGCTAGGAACAAGTCGAGACCCATATGTGAGGCATCGAGGCAAGAGGCGAGGGTGGCATTGAGGATCACGACATGATGATACCCTGTCGAGTGCCGCTAGACTCCCGTGGTCAACGGCTGTGCCGCTCTGCTTCACGCACGCACATCGTGCGAACAGATAAGACCTTGGCGAAACCCCCAAGCCAGAGTTGCTTCTCGTTTCCATTTATTGTTGTTTTTCACACAATTGGGCCGCCGAGACGAGGCCTTGTTTCTCCGAGGTCCATTGGTCTCGCTATGAGCCGACCTTGGAGTCTGCCGTCGTCGAGTTGAATGGTTGACGGCGCACAGGAACCATTGAGCTAGGCCGTAGACGAGGCCTCTTGTTTCATAGTGAGGCCAGGATGCCACAATCTGGGACGCCAGTTCACAATGCTGAGCTGAGAAGGTTCATAATCCCCAATCCAAGCCCACCAGATCGAGCAGGTCGAGCAGCTTCATCATGATCCTCCGTTAGGCTACTTGCCAGACCCCTGCATTGGATCTGGAAGCACCGGAGGGGAACGGCTTCGGCAGACGGTGCAGGTGCAGACCCATTGGCAGGCCTGGAGCATGGGGACAAAAGGTACGGGATATGCGCCAGGGGAGCATGGATAATGGAGCATTCGGAGCATTGAAGCTGGCCCGTAGCATGACGCTGCTTGTTGTCACCGCTGTCCCCGCTATGTCCATATTGATTGATGCGCTGTCCCAAGGTTTCAAATGCGACAACAACAACAACCTGTCACGCGAATCAGCGTTTGGCGCAGCTCAGATACTGTAGGTCGAGCTGACTGAACAAGGGCTTCGTCTCCACTAGTAAGAAAGCTGGTTCCGCGTCTGTCGATCGATGGCAAGTCGTAAATGGCCATTCGGCAATGATATGAATGTGTGCCGTCTTCCAATGACATGTCTAGCGTGCGCACAAGTTACGGTGTGTTGAGTGCGCATGTGTCCAAGACGGATACAGTGCAGGTTAGCCTGGTCTAGATGCGACCGATGCAGCCGTTGATGGATCGATGGATCATGGCTGTTCGCTATCAGGGTCCAACACACGCCAACAGACTGATGGCGAATTGCGCCTTTTCTTTCCGTTGACTTATTGCACATCTCCCGTTGAGAAACTCTGGCTCAATTTCCCACTCAGTCAGAGTGACCTGAGCTGTTGGCATTGTGGCTTTCCTGGTGTGCTCAGTGAATACGGGGGATCGGCGCCGCCATTGACGGCACCTTTGGTCTTCTGGAAGCTCGAGGACCGACGATCGACTTTGGCCCGACGTAATATTGGATTCCTCCCTCCCACCCGCACCTTATTCTTTTCAAAGGCGAGGTCGGTGCCCGGGGAACTCGGCGCAGATTGACCGTTCGGGATCAAGATCGCTGAACAACGTTGGGGTGGATGCCGTCAACGCTGTAGGGCCGAAATACGGCAGTCTTGATTTGACGGCCTCGTCTATCAAGGGACCCTCGCGCATCGCAGATGGAAGGGCGAGGGATGCGCCAGGAAGCTTGAAACAGTCATACATCCACGCTTTACTAGTCCCTCATCGCAAACCAGGATTCAGATGCTTGGAAGGGTCTGGTGACTGCGTGGGAGCACTGAGGAGAACCGAGGGGGAACAGGCGGTCCAAGTCCTTGCTCTAGATCCAGTGAGACATTGGCGCAGCCGGTGAGTGCATCACACAATGCGCAAATCGGGTTGCGACGCCGATGATGCTTCCGAGCTCCTCTCTACGATAGTGTTGGTCGAGAAAGTTGAGAGACATGACATACCCACCCACATTCATAGATGGACAAAGGATGAGATTGAGCGCATGGATGAGACACGCTTGCCACCTCACATGGTGGACCTGATCTCGCACTTCCTGTGGGCGAGGCGCCTCCCCCCCCATTTCGGTTCCATTGACGTTGACGGCCCTTGGCTGTTGCACCGAGTAAGCCCAACAAGCATACATAGCTGGGAGGCAAAAATGGTGGCTGAGAGAACTGTTTTTTCTTCTTCTTTTTAGTGCGACTTGCTTGGTGACGGTATGAGATGTAATGGGATTTCCTTCTGATCAATGAGCCCTGCAGATACGTCTATCGCTTCCTCGACGGTTCCCAATTCTTGCTCGGTCAGATAGTGCATTAGACAGCTATTTGATTTTCGTGATTGCTGCCTTCGAGAGATTGCAATACTCAATCGACGTAACGAAATGAGACTACTTGTCTCGTATGGCCTTCTCGGTTTGTTAGATCGGAGACGCCTTGGCCCATACCCAAAAACGCCGGATCAAGCTACCGCCAACACCGTCGCGGAAACCGTTGTCTCGGCGGTCGCGGGAGCTAATGACGATATAACGTTCCTTGGAGAAACGGTTTGCGACGTGGCCTTGGGAAGCTGACATCTCCTGGTCTCTTGTAGACTTGCGACGAAGAGTTACGCAACAACTGGGCTATCACGTGAGGGCGTGACAACCTCGTGAGCTGTTCACCATTACGACGACGCGCCAGAGCAATGTTCCTCGGCTGAGCTGTCAATTCCTGCTTTTTGGTCGCGCAGAGCCGAAGTCCCTCTTGAAGTATGCCCCAGGCTAGTGAATGATGTGGTTGTAGTTTCTGTCACATTCTGACTCTGGTGTCCTCTCCGAGAGGTTCGTGGTAAGAATTCATCTCTTGAAGCCAGCTTGGGGTGAGACGCGACGGTTATCCTTGATCACCAAATTAGGATTAGTGTGTCTAAAGGTACCCTTAGCGGGAACTGGCCAAAAACCGTCATCGCCCCGACGACAGGAACATCCCAGGCAAAAGCCATTAAACGGCCCGTGCGCCACATGCCTATGGATTCCAGCGCGCTAGGCCAAAAGTCTTCCTGCGCTAAGGCGTCTAATCTGGCACTACGTAAACAAATAAACAAAATCTCATCTTAAAGAAAGTGGAGGCCGGCCAAGCCACAGCGACCAGTCTGCCAACCGTTGCCCGTTGCACAGCTACCAAGAGCGCAGATCTGGAGCTTCATTATTATTCTCCATCTCCCTTCTTCCCTTGGTCAGCTCATCGTTCCCTCAAGCAACTGTCTTGTCTGGTTCATCGCTCGCGATAAAGACATCTTGTGAAGGAAACGCTGTCGTTGCGATACCTGGCTCTCCCTCAGTCCAAGCTTGTTATCGAGCCCCCTTTCTGTTGTAATTTCCCCTTCACACCTCCCCGAGAAACACCAAGTTCGATACGAACGGTATCTCTTTGGCTCCTGCCTGCTGAATCCGAACTCTGACTGAACCGATTTCGCCTCGCGCGTTGTAACTTTGTTTGTTTACAGCAGCCGATAGTGGAACAACTCCAACCAACGGCCTCGCCTAACTGTACAAGATATCCCGACGCGCCTCCAGCTAAGCGAGACGTGACTTGACTTGACCCAAGCTCGAGACAGGAGCTTCAATCGCGCATCTACGACTTACAATACCTCATACCCACATATAAAATCTTTCTTCATTATGGATGCGAGGGTGAGTTCGCCCTAGAACACGTCGCTTTGTTTGGTCAAAACCGTTGGGCAGACCCTCTGCCGATGTACCTTCTTACCTAAGACGAGCTGAGGCTGACTTTAATCTTAGCCATACCGACCTCGCGGTTCCGAGAATTTTCCCCCTCTCCACCAAAAACACAAATCGACCGGAAATCTTGCCTCGATGGCATCAGTTCAAGGCGCGGGCCTTCGCGGCCCTGCCAAGCGCGCTGCCTTTGGCGACATGACGAATGTGACCAAGAATCTTGGAAATGGTCGTGATGATGCCAAGGGCGTCAAGGTCCAGCTGGTCAGCGGCGCATCTCAGGGCCCAACCCTCCTGGCAATCTACAAGGAGAATGGAACCCAGAGTAGGGAATCCTTCTTGCGACCAGCTCAGAGGCCTTTGGGCCTGGCGACTAAGTCCAAGGCTGCCCCTGAGAACAAGCTCATCGAAGTGACGAAGAGGACGGCTCGCGGTACTCAGCAAGAACAGGCCGTCTCTGCCCGTAATCCTAAGGACACTCAAATCACAAAGGCGTCAGTTGTTGCGCAGCCATCGCATGATGCTCCGGCTTTGCAACCTCGCCATCACAAGAGTCAGCCGCAACTGAAGCCACAACAGCCAACCTTGCGGCGGACCCAGAGCAAGCAGCTGGAGAAGATTGCTCCCAAGCCAGATCCCATTGAAGAGGCATACGTGGACGTTGAGACTGTTCCCATGGCTCGACAGGAAGTCAACTATGCCCGTACTCATGCTGCCTACCTTGATTCGCTATATCTTCCCATCGAGGACGAGGGGGACCTGGATGTGAATCACGAGGATGAGTATGCCGATCTGCCTTCTAAACTCACCGAGATCACCGAGGAAGAGGCACTTGTCTCCATCTCCTACCAGGAAATGCACCAGCCTGCCATGTCAGAGCCCGAAGAGTGCTGGGATGAGGAAGAAGACGAGGAAGATTACGATGATCAAGACCAAGCTTACACAACCGCACATTCTTTCCGATCCCGCGATTTGACAGCCGGTGGTGCTACCACAGTTCTCGCTCCGCGTGTCACTACCAAGGTTCAACGGGAGCTTGAGGAGGCCAGACTAGAAGTAGAAACCACCCGCCCACAAGACGATATCGAAGAGGAGCTGTGGGACGTGAGCATGGTTGCTGAGTATGGCGATGAGATCTTCGAATACATGCGCAAGCTGGAGGTATGTCATATGGTTTACGCTGCTGCTGGACGATGGCTGACAAGATTTCGCATAGATCAAGATGCTCCCGAATCCACATTACATGGAGCTTCAGACCGAGATCCAATGGTCGATGCGCTCGGTTCTCATGGACTGGCTAGTCCAGGTCCACAATCGGTTCAACTTACTTCCAGAGACCCTATTCCTTACCGTCAACTACATTGATCGGTTTCTGTCGTCCAAAATTGTTTCAATAGGAAAGCTGCAGCTAGTCGGCGCCACCGCGATTCTCGTCGCCTCCAAGTACGAAGAGATCAACTGTCCATCGCTCCAGGAGATTGTCTATATGGTAGACCATGGATACACGATGGACGAGGTTCTCAAGGCCGAGCGCTTTATGCTCAGTATGCTTAGCTTCGAGCTGGGCTGGCCCGGACCGATGAGCTTTTTGAGACGTGTCAGCAAGGCCGACGACTACGACCTCGACACTCGCACTCTTGCCAAGTACTTCTTGGAGTTGACTATCATGGACGAGCGCTTTGTGGCGTCTCCGCCCAGCTTTCTCGCCGCTGGCGCGCATTGTCTGTCACGGCTAATTCTTAACAAGGGCGATTGGGTAAGTTTCCCTTGTTCTACCTCCCCTCCCCGTTTCACGATTATTGACCAAGATCAGACCAAGGCACATGTGCATTACTCAGGTTACACATGGCCACAGCTGAGGAACTTGGTGACGATGATGATCGAGTGTTGTGAGCATCCGCACCTTCACCATGCGGCAGTCTATGACAAGTATGGCGAGAAGCGATTCAAGGAAGCGTCTCGTGTGGTGCAAGACGCATTGGATGCGGGTTTCACTTTGCCGCATCACTCGACGCCCATCCGATGCATGGCGCCTCAGCCTGCCCATCGGGAGAGCAGTTATGATACGCAATACTCCAGCGGCCAACTCGTGGCCATTGAGGGTTAAGCATTGCACAGTTACACGACAGATGACGGCGACGGTAGAACGAGCACCAACAGGAGCCGTACCAACCGCAGAAATGCATGCATAGATACTGCAGGACGCCCTGCATAGCGTTTGCATATGCCGCATCACATTCTGTTGAAGATTGCTCCAGTTCTTGAAATTGCTTTCTTACCGCGTTTTGGCTGTTCGAGGACGCCGGATCCTATCGACACCGGGCCGGGACACATCTCACCGTCGGGGTCCCGGTGTTTAATCACGAACCGGGCCGGGACGGACACTAACGCGGCTATTGATCTCGCTTGAGAACCTTCTTCCTAGGAACTACAGTTTTAATAACCTAATCGGCTTCAAAACAAACGAGATAGAAGACGTTTGAGGATTGGTGTTGGAGGACTTGTTTATGACTCTGAACGACCGTTATGAGGGACACGATCGCATTTTATTTTTCACCTTGCTGGCTCTATTTCTGCTCGGAATTCGGCGTTGCGGTTCCAATACCTTAGACCAACGGATGGCATGGTGACTCGGAGAATTGGGCCCGCTCAGTGGGGGACGTGGGGGGAGGAAGATGGATGCCGCGCTACGGAGGAGAGAGTCTCAATGGATGGACGAGTGGCCCTGGTGACAGTTCCCGGCAGCGAGGATGGACGTGGCGACGCATAGGCATCGCAGAAGATCTCGAACCTACGGGTGCGGATGGATGTTACATTGGATGCTGGAAGGTGGTGGCAGCAGCCGCGAAGGAACAGGAACAACATTACAGAGGTCTCAGACAGACCTTTGGCCATGTCTGACATCTAATCTCGCCCATCCACGAATGGGCTTTGCATTTCTTATGTTGTCTCTAGAGCTCCAATGACATGAATGTACGTCAGCATTAGCATCGACATTGTATCCATCTTCGGTCGTGACGGACGAGGTTGTGTTGGACGAAAGGTTGACAGACCCATTCGCACATATCACTTTTCATCGCCTGCTCTTGTAAATACGGTATGAGCCGGCTACCTGCTGCACCCTCACCTAAGGGCTCTACATGGGTGTCCACGGATGTCATATCGTCTTCATTCTCCGTCTCATCCACCTGGCGCACGCTGCTGCGGCGGCGCGACACCAAAATTCGACCATTAGAGCAGTTTGCGCGAGCTTGAAACCCGGGAATTCCCGGCTCTCCGGCGCCATATGCCAAGTGCAGACTGCAATCCCCGCAAAGCGAGGATGTGTGGAGAAGCGAGCTATTGTGCCTGCTAGTCGACGTTGAGACCTGGGCAACCGTCCCTAGCGGTCCGCTTCGCACACCTAAGGTAGGTGGGTAGTTATAGATAGCGGTACCAAGTCGCACGCGATGGTAGCAGTAGCAGTAGCAGTAGCAGCAGCAGCAGCAGCAGCAGCAGCAGAAGAAGAAGAAGAAGAAGAAGAAGAAGAAGAAGAAGATACCCTGGACTCTTCTCCTTCGTCCCGCCCCGTGGGCCTCAGTTGAAAGGTTGGAGCATCCTTTCCGGAGCGCCGATTAGATGCCTCCCAGAGAACCCTCGCTCGCCACGGTCCAGCGGAGCCGCGATGTTTATGTCTTACCCTTGTGCTCATTCAGCTGCGGCTGGTCCTCCTTTCTCGCGTCTCTTATCGCAGGTGAAGATGATCCCGAGAATCACTCGGTGACCCTGACGGTTGTTCCAGACGAGGGACGCCCCAAATCACAAGAGCTTCCCTTTCTCTGAAAAGCATCCGCACGTGGGAGTCAACGAGTGCGCGAGACCCCTGACTATTCCCATCAGTAGGGGCAGGCTGTCTCACCTGCGCGTCTAGCAGTCCAACGTATGTCCGCCCGCTGCGCCGGTTTTCGCTTGACCGCCCGCCGAAAAGTGACCACGCGCTCATGCGCAAGGCCCCAGAGCCCCAGCGCGCTCCCCAGGCTAGGTAGACCCAGTGAGAGCCCCTAACCCCCCCCTAAGTGGCCCTGCCGCCCCGGTCCAACCGCCTGGGCACCAGCCAGATAGGAAATTTCGTCGTCCAAAATCTTGTAACTCCACGAATCCGGTTGAATTGACTCAACTTCTTCTCTTCTTTCTTCGATCATTCCTCCGACGCTGACCTTGCCTCCTACTTCGCCCATTCCTCCTAGGCAGTGTCGCGAAAGTTCCTTGTCGTGTTTGCATTGTTTCCTTTCCTTCATGCTATAGATTGTTGTTCCTAGAACGAGTTCCCCCGATCTAACGGTTCCCGGACCACCTTTTTTGGTCCACTGGCGATAGGTGTTGTCGCCTCAGCTTGTTTTCCCCCCGGTCGCGATTTTTTGACCTCACCCAGCGTCATCGCCCGCATCGATCTACCCGCCTCGCGGCGCATCAATTACTTCGATTCTCCAGGCGATCCCGTATTTCTCAACCCGTCCTTCTGTTCCGACTGCGCCAAACTCGTCCAGCATGTCTAAACTTGCTGCTGCAAAGGAGGCTCTCAAGGAGGGCCTTCTTGGCTCTGAGGAACCGGCCGCCCAGCTCTCTGCGCAGACCAAGGCGAGGTTCCTCAGCCATGCTGTGGCCGACGCTGAGACCGGCGAGCTCTACTTAGGGCCCGATGAGTTTGTTCGGGCTGTTGTGCCTAGCGATGAAGATTTCGTGAGTCAAAAGCCTACCTCCCTGACTTCGGCTAGACCCCACATGCCAATTGACTTTGCACATCGACCACCGACTAACACGCAATTCACCAACAGCACAAGATCACTCGGGATCAGTATTCGATCCTCTTCAACGTCGCCGATAGTAGGAACGCGGGCCGCGTGAGCTTGGCTGATTGGGGTGTCTTCGAGAACCTCCTTCGGAAGCCCGATGCAGAGTACGAGATCGCATTCCGTCTCTTCGATGTCGACCGTACCGGACGAGTCAAGTATGACGATTTCAGAACCTTGTACGAGCTCAACAAAGGCCCCAAGAATATCCCCTTCGATTGGGACTCCGAATGGGCCAAGCTCTACATTGGGAGCAAGAAGAACCGACACAACCTAGACTATCACCAATTTTCGCAAATGCTGCGAGGACTCCAGGGCGAGCGCATTCGACAAGCTTTCCAGCTCTTCGACAAGGATAGCGATGGCTACATCAACCCCGAGGACTTCGAGCGCATCGTGATTGAGACCGCTAAGCACAAGCTGTCTGACCACATTGTCGACAACTTGCACACCCTGTGTAATATCTCGCCTGGTAGCAAGATTTCGTACGCCAACGTACGCGCGTTCCAGAACATGATCCGGGAGATGGACTTGGTCGAGCTGATTATTCGACGCGCTATTTCTAAGAGCAAGGATGGCAAGATCACGAGGCCGGAGTTCCTCAACGAGGCCGCCAAGATCACCCGCTTCTCACTCTTCACTCCGATGGAGGCGGACATTCTCTTCCATTTTGCTGGCCTAGATGAGCCCTCGGGCCGTCTTTCTCTGTCCGACTTTGCGAAGGTTCTGGATCCCTCATGGCGAAACCCGATTTATGATGCCGTTGAGTCCGCGATTGGTGGTGCTCTACAGCCTTCCAAGTCGACGGCCGCGAATCTGCTTGCGGGAGTGTTGGAGTCAGGGTACAACTTTGCTCTGGGTAGTATAGCTGGTGCATTTGGTGCCTTTATGGTGTACCCCATTGATCTCGTGAAAACTCGACTGCAAAATCAACGAAGCGTCGTTCCCGGTCAGCAAATGTACAAAAACTCCATCGACTGCTTCCAGAAGGTTGTTCGAAACGAGGGCTTCCGCGGCCTGTACTCCGGCGTGCTCCCCCAACTGGTTGGCGTTGCTCCCGAGAAGGCTATCAAGCTCACTGTCAACGACCTGGTTCGGAAATTTCTCACGGATAAGGAGGGCAGCATTTCTGTCGTGTCGGAGATGATTGCTGGTGGTAGCGCCGGTGGTTGCCAAGTTGTAAGTTCTGCGGTGTGCGACATCTATCGACGGCAACTAACATGGTCTGCTAGGTCTTCACGAACCCCCTCGAGATTGTCAAGATCCGTCTACAAGTCCAGGGCGAAGTTGCCAAGGCTGCTGGAGGAGCCCCCAAGCGATCGGCAATGTGGATTGTCCGCAACCTCGGTCTCGTCGGTCTATACAAGGGCGCTTCCGCGTGCCTGCTCCGTGACGTCCCCTTCTCGGCCATTTACTTCCCCACCTACAGCCATTTGAAGAAGGACATGTTCGGCGAGTCGCCCACCAACAAGCTCGGTGTTCTCCAGCTCCTTACCGCCGGTGCCATTGCCGGTATGCCCGCTGCGTACCTGACCACTCCCTGCGATGTCATCAAGACGCGCCTCCAGGTTGAGGCCCGGAAGGGGGAGGCGAACTATACCGGCCTGCGACACGCCGCCAAGACCATCTGGAAGGAGGAGGGCTTCACTGCCTTCTTCAAAGGCGGGCCTGCGCGGATCTTCCGATCTTCTCCTCAATTCGGCTTCACTCTCGCAGCGTACGAAGTGCTCCAGACTACGTTACCCTACCCGGGCAAGGCCAAGGAGCACAAAATGTCGACCGGCGTGGCGGATGTGGTGTCGACGATCACGGGCAATTTTGACTCGAGCCCGCTGGCCCGAAGCCGCAACGCACTCAAGATCATCTTGGACCTGGATGAGGATTTCGGAAAGATCAAGCTCCCCAACGAGACGGGATGGAGGTCGCTGCCCAAGGTTATGGGCGGAGGCGGCAGCCAATGATTTGATGGTCGTTCGGCTGTATGGGACGGTGAGAACCGCACCACTTTTCGCGAAGACGGCGGTTGATCATGGGCTATCGTTCCATGCTCCAGATTATACCCCAAAGGTCTGAACGTGGTAAAATGATGTTGGGCTTTTGTTTCCGAAGAGTCGTCGTTTCCCCGTTAAAGACCTTTGACCTTTCAACCATGATAGAGACGCTATTAGGATCGAGGGAAAGATGAGGAGACGCCCGCGCTGCATTAGAGTCGGCGTTCTGGGAGCACAAGGCATGCTAGCGCTGGTTTGGTTGTAGAAGTAAACTGAAAATTATCAATTTTAGTATCTTCTAGTATTAGAAGTGTATGTTACACGGGGTTTCTGGAAGCCATTTGGTGATCGTAATCATCTCGAATCTCGGCATTCGTTCTGTGGCGTGTTCTTCCCCCTCCCGGTCGGTAAAATGGCCCTCCCCTCTAGAATCATGCTCTGCATCATGTGCCACGACTATGCTAGATCGGGCTGGGCCAAAGTCAATTGCGGTCCCCCGCACAAATATCAATCCTTGTCAACCGAGCGGTCAGTCATGATATGACGCCGCCACCCAGTCCATTATAGGCCACTTCGCTCGAATCACGCCTCTTATCATTGAATCAAAGAAGTGATTTTCGACTT
>JAMYIC010000349.1:0-16516 GCA_024112705.1 Microcera coccophila | reverse complement strand
CCCCCCCCCCCCCCCCCACAAGTCAGACCCACGAGGCAGCGTCAGATCTAACACGAGACATGACAGACCTGGTCGAATCTCCGAAAGGGCATCAACTTCGGCATCACCTGTTTCTACGTGCTCGTCACCTTCGTCTTCCTGGACATCGGGTCCGTCGCCTTCGGACCGGTCATCGACGAGCTGGGCTGGACCTTGGACATCTTCACGTACTGCGGAGCGGCCAACTTCATCGGCCTCGCCACCGGCTGCATCGCCTTCATCCCCCTCGTCCACCGCTATGGACGCCGGCCGATCTACCTCATGAGCCTGGCCATCCAGCTCTCCGCCGGCATCTGGAACTCCCGGCTCAGCGCGCCGAGCGCCGGCGTCGCGGCCAACCTCCTCGCCGGCGTCGGCGGCGCCATCGCCGAGACCATCGTCCAGGTCACCATCGCCGACTTGTTCTTCGTCCACCAGCGCGCGACCATGAACAGCATCTTCTTGCTGATGCAGGGCGTCGGAGCCTTCCTCGGCCCCGTGGCCGCCGGCTACGTCGTCGACGCCCTGGGCTTCCGATGGATGTGGGGGATCACGGCCATCATGGCGGGCGTCAACCTGTTCGTCGCCATATTCATGTTCGAGGAAACCAAGTTTGTGCCGACGTTGGCTGGCGCGTTGCCGTCCAGTTCCGAGAAGAACCTGCCGGATTCCTGGTCCGACACCAACTCGCTCAAGAAGGAGATGTCAAACGACTCCGTTGCCGAGCTGGGCGTGTCTACGTCGATCCCTCGAAAGACGTACCTCCAGCGAATGGCGTTGGTCACCAAGACGGATGTCAGCATCGGACACCACTACTACCAGCCGTTCATCACCCTCTTCACCATTCCCGCGGTTGCCTATGTCTCATTCATCTACGCCTTACTCTTGGCTCTCTTCACCGTCATGATTACGACTTCGTCTTTCTTCTTGGTGGCGGAGCCCTACAACTTCACCCCTTCGTTCGTTGGTCTTCTGAGTCTTGCGCCGTTTGCGGGCTCCATTGTCGGCACTCTCATCGGTGGACTGCTCAACGACCGTCTGTGCATGTGGCTTGCCAAGAGGAACAACGGCATCTTCGAACCCGAGATGCGACTCTACCTCGTTTTCCCTGGCATGATCATGTGCCTCACCGGCGTCTGCATGTATGGCTTTAGCCTCGCTGCCGTAGGTTCCGACGCTTAATATCCTTCTCTCTTGATACCGGCTGACCCTGCTTTTTTTTTTTATTTTTTTTTTAGTTTGCTTCTTGGCCTATTATCGCTATTGGCTTCGGGATTTACGGAATTGGCCTGACGGTTTCGAGCGACTGTACTCTAACCTATCTCGCTGATGGTTACGTCGATGTAAGTTGCCTCCCGACTTGTTGCATATCAACTTCACCCCATACATCATCAACCCGTCTCGCGTATTTGAGAAGAGGTCGATGCTAACCTGTCTCCGTACAGATCGTCGGCGACACGCTTGTTGCCGTCACCTTCTGCCGAAACGCCTTCTCCATCATCGTGCTCTTTGGTCTGACGCCCTGGTTGGCTGGCATGGGTCTGCACGGCGTGTTCGTTGTCGTGGCTTTCCTCACCGTCGTTGGCATCTTGGCAACGATCCCCATGGTCGTGTTCGGCAAGCGATTCAGGATTCACACCAAGGACAGGTATCGCCAAATGACGATGCGCCAGCCGGTCATCCGAGGGTGATGGAGGCAGCAGCCGACAAGTGCTCAGGGGGGAGTTCCGCATGCTCATCTAGGTAGTAGTCGACGAGGTACTCTCGTGACCTCGATATTGCTGGCAGAGCTATTGCCAACGCAGATTGGAAATGCATAACTCTTTTGAGCCGCTTTCAGAATATCATAAACACAGGTGCTAGAGGTTATAGAGGCTGATGAAGTTTAGATCTTATGAGTATGATTACATAGAGCTGTATTATTTAATAGAACTTAGAGATACACATCACATGCATTACTCATGCAAATAAGCAGACATGAAGGGAAAGAAGCTTGGTTTTTGTCTCGTCTTCACTAACGCAGGTAAAGCAGTTATGATATGGTGCTGTAACGCAACGCGGAATGAGGGAGATGCGTCATCGAGAGAACACCGTTGGTATGGGTATCCTAAAAGGCTATCACGAGGTATGGCAGCCCTCTACTACCACTTTATGTACACGTCGTCGCGCATCTTCATAGACAAAGAGTGAACGGCTTGGATAGAACAGTCGACTGATAACATTCTCTAGCAATTACAGGCCTTTCCTCTCTTCGTAAGCCTCCCGTCAAGTTGAAATTATATTTCTGAATTTTTCCTTTGAAAAACCCTCTTACCCTCATACCACGTCTCCTCCACTGACGCATCTAGCAACTTCTTTGCATCCCATTCCAGGTTTAGCACTACTAAGTTTGCCGCCTTTCCCACTTCCAGGCTGCCCACCCTGTCCTCAGCGAACACACTTCTCGCCGCGCCCGCAGTGGCTGCTGTCACAGCTTCACAAAGGCCAAGACGGAAGTGCTCGTTGACGGTATCTGTCCACTTTGGCTGTCTGGCAGAACGCCGCGTGGTCGCAACGTAAAAGTTCCGCAGAGGATCCCAGGGAGCCGTAGGACTATCAGTTCCTAAAGCTACCAGAGCTCCGGAATCGATAAAGTCCCTGTAGGCGAACGCACGAGTGCAGCGGTGTGTGCCAATGAGACGGGGCCAGTCGACTAGAACCGCTGGGTCTGCGTGCACGGGTTGGATTGATGCCGTGATGCCCAAGTCTCCAAGGCGCTTGGCGTCTCTCGGAGCGGACAGTTCCAAATGCTCGATACGATGGCGGCTGCCGGGAATAGTGTTCTTTTCAAGCGCCTCAACGGCCGTATGTATGGCCTCGTCTCCTATGGCATGCAGAGCAATCTGAAGACCAGCTTGAGATGCGTGCTGAACAACCTTTGTCAATTCCTCAGTTTTCCACAGAGGAGGTGCTGACGGCGCAACGGCATAGGGCTCGGAGAGATAGGCTGTGCAACCGTCAATGGTGCCGTCACAGATTATTTTGATTCCCACGACTTCCAACTTGGGCGACTTCGTCTTGTTGAACTGTTGACGAAGTTCAATCGCTCGGTCCATGTGCCGACGCCAAACGTCTTCCGCATCGGGCTTGATGAGCCAGTACGCTGATATGCGCATAGGGAGGTCCGGTGTTTCGGCGACCAGAGTAGAGAGGGAATCCCAAGCTACTTCATCCATTGCCATTTCCACAGCGCCGGTGTATCCAGAAGCCGTGTATGCTTGAATAGCAGAAAGCATATGCTGCATGCGTTCCTTCTTTGTTAAAATGCTGGCGAGAAAAGGCCAGATAATAGAAGCAACAGCGTTCTCAGCAACAAGTCCCGTTGCCAAGCCGTTTTCGTCCCGCTGGATCTCGCCACCTTGGGGATCGGGAATGTCGTCGACGCCAAGTTCCGTCAAAGCTGCCGAACTGCACCAGACAGCGTGCAGGTCGACACTCTCGATATAAATCGGGCGCGAATCGATTTCATCCAGCGTCTTGGCATGAACGCCGTTTGGCGTCAGATTCATACCCCATCCTTGAGCCAGAATCCGCGGCAGACCTGGGTTGGCCTTGGCGTAGGACCGCAGGGCTTCGACGAGCTCTTCTAGAGACTCGGAATAGTCGAGGCTGAGCTTTTTGAGCGATTGGCCTACCTGGAGTAGATGCATGTGCCCGTCGATGAACCCCGGGAGGACTGTCTTGCCACCCAGGTCCTGCGTGACAACGGCGCTGTCTTGACACTTTGCCGATAACTCTTCTCGTGTGCCTATAGCCGTAATGAGACCGTCTTGCACCAGCATGCTGTCAGCAAACTCCGGTTGAGCATCCAGCCCCGCGCCACTTCCGGTGAAGATCCGGCCCTTCGTGAGGAGAACCCCTTCCGAGGAGTTTGCTGGACACATGGGAAGGTCAATCAAGCTGTCACTTTGGAGAATCGAAAACGGCTAGGGATGGATCGACAGTTGATCAAACTGAGTAGAGGAACACAGTAGGAAGTTGATATCTGACTTGCGATGTTTGAGACGGGGTTTAAATGGCAGCCCAGCTTCGAGGTGGGGAAACCAGAGGCTAGTCTGATCCAGACTCATGGACCGGAGCCTGGACCGGAGTGTGGACCGGAAGGTTGCGGAGAGAGCCTTAACCCCCCGGAATGTTTAGTAAGATCAACGATGAGGTCCGGAAATCCGAGACATAATCGGCTCTCCCACCGGTATCCCAATTCCGATGCGGCGTGTGTTTCTGCCAGTGTTTTCTCTACACACTGTAACATTCGGTACGAGGTGGGTGTCACATCGTCATCAGAGCTGCGAGGAGAGTGTTTCATGTCCCATCTGGAAGGCATCTTTGATTCAAGTGCTGGCTCGATCTAGAGAGAAAAGCTCTATTTACGTAGCTTAGCTAGTCTAAGGAGATTGTTTACGATACCAAACTCTTATGATGAGATGTCCTCAATGAGACCTCTCGGTTCGTGTCCCTTCCCTGACGCCTTTCTCTCTTCTCCGTCTTTACAGAGTTTACACCGAGATTGTTCCAATGACCCGTTTAGCCATCGCCACAAGCTTCTCTTCTTCGAGCCTCCGAGCAACCAGTTGCAGGCTGACAGGCATGCCATGCATCAACTCGGGGTTATCTGGCAATGTTAGAGCTTCTGGGGCAGCAACACCAACAAGGGTCCTCACATTCTTCGTTAACAATCTTGCACCTAGGCCCCAAAGGCTCGTAGTTGGGGTCTTGCTTGTCGAGCTCCTTGTCGACGGTTACACCAGTAGGAAAAGACACACTGGAGTAATCAAGAAGATTGTAGACGCCAGTGTACGCCACTACGTGTGGCTGTGATTAGCATTGATCCAATCAAACGTGAACCTGACTCACTGTGCCGGAATTTCCCGTGCTCGGCCGTGTTGATAGGAATTGTTGGGAGGAGAAGAGCATCAATTCCAGCCTTGGTCCAGCGATCCAAGTAGCGGTTTTGAAACTCCGTTCTCTCGACATGCAGTTGCCACATGTCGTAAGTGCTTAGGTTCTCCGATACTTTGTGATTGTCCAATTCGGATCTCCAAGGTTCTCCTCCTCGTTCTACGAGTTTGCCAATGGAGACGCCTCCGTCAGCAACAAACATTCTCTCCAACAAGGCCAGGCCATCTTTCTGATCAACGGGATCCCATTCGGTGATGTCAAAGCCTGCGGCTTGCAACTTTTGGACCGACTCCCGAAGAGCTCGGGTCACTGGCGGCGTCGGCCGTACCATGCCATCATGCCACATGACCGCGATGCGTAACGTCTTGGGAAGCTCAATCGATCGCCAGGGCATGGGGAGACACTTTGTGTCATATAGCCACGGTTCGGCGCTGATGATGGCTCGACTATACAACTCGACGTCGTCAAAGTTTTGTGCCATCGGCCCACTGACTGCTTGAACAGCCTCCTGGCCTGCCATGCCAGAACGGCACTTTCGTCCCGGAAAGCGGCCGGCGGAGGGGCGCAATGCAAAAAGGCCTGTACAGGCTGCAGGGATGCGAACAGAGCCCGCTTTCCAGTGTTAGAGCCCGACTCCATACCGCAGGGGCACAAGTTTACCTATATCAGTTCCGACCCCGAGAGGACTTCCCTTCATGGCTATGAGGGAAGCCTCACCGCCTGAGCTACCCCCGCAAGTGGTCTGCCTGTTTCTTGGGTTCACTGTCCTTCCAAAGATGTTGTTGACAGTTTCCCCCATCATCATTGCCGTCGGAACATTTGTTTTCACAAACGGGACGGCTCCTAAACTTTCTGCTAGTTGAACGAGGGTAGAGTCCGACTGGGCGGGATCGTTGACGAAGGCAGCCAAGCCGATGGTGGAATCAAGCCCTTCAAGATTGAAGTTGTCTTTGAGCGAAAGAGGAAGACCGTGTAGCGGCCCCATGGGCTTCAAATTTTCTGCAAGATATTCATCACGGGCCTTGGCAGTGGCTA
Organism: Microcera coccophila; assembly: GCA_024112705.1. Classification (NCBI taxonomy): domain Eukaryota; kingdom Fungi; phylum Ascomycota; class Sordariomycetes; order Hypocreales; family Nectriaceae; genus Microcera; species Microcera coccophila. The sequence goes on along the minus strand of JAMYIC010000349.1, from coordinate 10,525 downwards.
TGGCACGGTCAAAACACGTCTCGGACAAGCAATTAGTCTTGATGTTGGGTTAGCAGACTCGACTCATTCGAGGTGATCGTTGAAGTCACTAACCAACTGGTGCGCTGCAGCAGCCCGTTTACAAAAGGCTCTGGTGACAACCTCCGACCCTAGTCGTCCACAGCTCAACTGAGCGACAAGCTCACAAGCACTCATGCCGGTCATCGCCAGTTCATGTTTGGTGAACCAGCCGGACGCTTCGGGCCAGGACGACACATCAAGCTGAGATGTCGGTGGCAGTAACTCGTCGGGTATAATCCACTCCTTGGGAATGGACGCCAGGAGGGCTTCGCGCTTCTTTGAAGCGAGTTCCTCCCAGGGCGCGGCCTTTGGAATCTCGGTGGATGAAGCCATAGCAGTTAGTTATCAGTTGTTTATTAGAACTGTGGGAAGTCTAGTCTTTCATTATCTTTGCATCTGATCCCCCGACCCTTATCTGGGGCTTTATACCCGGTTGTGCGTGACCCCTCGGAATGGCTGGAGCGAGAGACCTCTGAATAATCATCATCAGGCGTTGAGGCACACATCGTCACTCCTGCGGGATGACGATGTGCCTACCAGTCTGGCATGTAACCGCAGCACACGCTAACATGGGTTGCCGCATCTGCATGTCCACCTTGTCCTGCCACCATCGCCTGCGGTTGGGCGCTTCAAACCTCCGACCGACCGGGGGGTAACTGACTCGCCCCCCCTGCAACCGGGATATTATTCACCATTCTAAGCCCGGTCGTGCATCCGACCGGCCCATTTTGCGTGCCCACCATGATGGGGGGCTGCGACGCGAATGTGGATCCTCGTCATTCGAGCTGGAAACATTTGCCTCGACGAACGAGAATCTGCCGGTGGGTGATAATCTGGGACCGAGCGCTGTTTCTGAAGCCGAATGGAAGGATGTTGGGTGGAACTTGGGCAACATCCTAGAGGTTACTGACAATTGTTATGAAGGCAAAGGCCTCGAGGGGGATTGATATTTGAGAGATAATTGTGAAAGATCCTGGGACTTTTTCTTCATTGATATCATGCATAAGACGGATCATTGCAACTGGGATTGGTCACCCGAGCGTTCCCGTCTTCTGTGGTTTAAATTCCATCATCCCCTCTCTCCTATGAAACATGTCGAGACTCACTCGTGAACTATCACTCACTGCCCCAAATGGACGGAACATCTCCTTGAACCCTGGGCTCTTTATCAACAATGAGTTTGTCTCCTCACAAAGTGATGAGACGCTCCAAATTATCGATCCAGCGTCAGTCTACGACCACCCTGCGAAAGCAAATAAACGTAGGGGCAGCAGACACTAATGCTTCTCAGCATTGAGGCAGAAATCTGTCACGTCGAGGCGGCAAACTCGCACGATGTAGACCGCGCGCGCAGTGAAAGCCGCAAAGTCCGCCCTCGATGATCCGTCATGGCGCGATATATCGGGCAGTGAGCGAGGAGTCCTCATGACAAAGCTCGCCGACCTTATGGAGCAGCATCGCGAGAGTTTAGCGAACCTTGGAGCCTTGGAATGGTGGAAAGTCATATGCCGCGGTCCTCAACCATGAGATTCCCTTCGCCGTCGGGTGCATCCGTTACTACGCCGGCTGGGCGGACAAGATCCACGGCCAGACGATCCCTACCCACTCCAACAAGTTTGCGTATACCGTCAAGCAACCCATCGGCGTTTGCGCCCAGACTATTCCGTGGAACTTTCCACTTCTCATCGCAACGTGGAAGCTGGGGCCGGTCCTTGCCACTGCCAACACCATAGTATTGAAGCCAGCCGAGCAGACGCCGCTGTCGATGCTTTACATGGCAGAACTGATGATACGGGCAGGATTCCCACCTGGCGTTGTCAATATCGTCAACGGGCTGGGGAAGACGACGGGATCCGACTTGACCATGCACTCAGAGGTCAACAAGATATCTTTCACCGGTTCAACGGTGACGGGTCGCCTGATTCAGCACGCCGCGAGCTCCACGCTCAAGAAGGTGACGCTCGAGACAGGCGGCAAGTCACCCCTGATCGTCTTTGACGATGCGAATATTGAACAAGCAGCGCAATGGGCTCATCGCGGTATCATGAGCAACCAGGGACAGATCTGTACCGCCAATTCCAGGCTTTTAATCCACGCCTCTGTTTATAAGCAATTTGTCGAAAGATTCACTCAGCTCGTCGAGGCGCACAAGGTCGGCAACCCGTTTGATGAAGACACGTTCCAAGGGCCTCAGATCAACGAAGCGCATTTAGAACGAATCATGTCCTACATCAAAGGAGCAAAGGAGCAGGGCGCGACTCTGGAGACTGGAGGCAACATTTACGGTGAGAAAGGGTTTTTTTTCGTACAACCCACGGTTTTTTTCAAATGTGTCTTCGATCATGGACATCTACCGCGAGGAAATATTTGGACCCGTCGTGGCTATCGCTTCTTTTCAACAAGAGGACGAGGCCATTCGCATGGCCAACGATTCCGAGTTTGGCTTGGCAGGATCTGTCTTCGCCAAGGACATGGAACGGGCGCATAGAGTGTCCTCGCGGCTCATGGCCGGCACAATCTGGATCAACTCGTCCATCGACTCGGATTTCAGAGTCTCCTTTGGGGGAATGAAACAAAGCGGAATCGGTCGAGCCGGACTCGAGGCGCATACCTGCAAGTTAAATCCATCCACGTGAAGGTAGGGACATGCTTATGATCCCGGCAACCGGACGGCCATGCCGCTATTAGCGCCCACATCAAAACGCTCTAGGGTTTTGCGTAAGCCTCAGACCCGCGCCCCTGTTCGCGGTGAGTCCGCGGTGAGTTTCCATAGACAGTCAAGCGTAGGAATAAGAAAAAAAAATACTGGGCACGAAAGCCAAGTGCCGGGGGACTCCCAACGCGCACGTGCGTGCGTGTCGCAGATAAAGGGAGTAAATAATTCGCGGGGGAAGAATCTGGCATCGTTTCAAAGTGAGTTGACTTCTTGCATCGTTCGATTTGTTGTTGGCTTCATCCCATTCCCGACCAACAAGAATGTCTCTGCCTCGACCTCTGACTCGCGAGACGCACCGCGCTTGTGACCGCTGCCACGCGCTCAAGGAGAAGTGCCAGCGTCGACTGGATGCGGCGGCCTGCGCTCGCTGCGATCGGCTGGGCTTCCAGTGCCTGGACAAACGGCCCACGAAGAAGGCGGGCCGTCCGCCTCGGCTTGCCAACTGGTCCAAGACGCGGTATTCCAAAAGTCGTTCGTCGGATTCGACGACCAGTACCCTGGGGAGGCGGGAACAAGACTTGCAAGCCATCTGTTCGGCGCTGAGCCCGTCGGCGTCTCGCTATCTTCCCGTGTTCAACGACCTCGCCTCCGCGGACCATCCTCGCATTCGGGAAGTCCTGCTCAGCGATAGCATGGTAGAGCTCTTCCTGGTAGGCCCGAGTTTTCGCGAGAAGCATCGAGATTTCATCATCTCCCACTTTTCTGTCTCGCAGCACCTCCTGAGGGATGCCTACATGGCCCTCGGCATCGCCTTTGAGAAGCAGTTGGGCATAGCCGACTCTCGAGGCGGCGTGACTGGAGAAGAGTACATTCACGCATCTTCTGCCCTGCAGCAGCTTCGAGACTACGAGGTCCATAACAGCCGAAATGTCTCAGAATGCCTCGCCTTGGGAGCGCTGATTATCTCCTTCACGGCTTGCTCAAAGGCGAGCGATGCGCCAGCAGTGGCCAAACGCTCTCTGAGCTTAATCAAGGAATTGTATGAAACGGATACTGCATTCGATCAGGAGGATCTCATCTTCATATCTTGTCTGATTCTGCCCGAGATCCTGGACTGTTTGATCAACGCCTCGATTCCTACCCTGAAATTTCGGCCCATCGATGGACCAGAAATGGAAGTTGATCGCTTCGTTGGGCTTTGCGCTCCCCTGCTTCCGCACTTCTACGACATCTGCAAACTCAACAACGCTCTCGTCCATGCTGACCAGGGTGATCTGCCCCAGATACTCGACGACTTGAATCAAGTGGAGCAAACCATCATCGCTTGGCAACCAAACATTCCTCGCGACTTCACCAAGCGATTCACCACCACCGAGGTGGTCAACATGCTGTCTCAGGCACAAGTCATGCGCCTGGGAGCCTTGCTGGTCGTTCATCGATTGAAATACCCCTTTGGATCCGAGGATGGCCCAGCGTTGGCCATGGCTATGAGCATTCTGACCCAGCTGGACATGAACCGCCTGGCGACAAACAGGAGCATTGTGTGCATTGCGTTGCCACTGATAGTAGCTTGCTTTGAGCTAGATTCAAAGGCCGCCAGGGATATGTGGTACCCTCGCATAGCCGAGTTCGTCGGTTATTCGTCCGAGTTTGGCAGTTGGGTGCAGGGGCTAGTGCTGTTGTTCTGGAAAGCTCGGGATATTTTACAGTATGTGTCTTGGAGCAACATGAGTTACGTTCTCGTGGTTGCCATGTCTTTGCAAGGATAAGTGTGTATCATAGCATGTCTTTATCAGGATAAGTGTGTATCATAGCATGATCTTGGATTTGGTGGTCAAGAGTGTACGATTCATAGCATTGGTGTTAGCGACTTTAGTTAGGTTTATGATTGATTGTTTTCTTTCCGACCAAACTGTTCATCGTTAGCGCTGTTGCTCATATCATTAATGCCACACTCCCAAAAGAGAGCCCATGTCTTAGCAGTATCATTTGGAATAAAGACGGTGCGCTTGCCCAGATCCAAGCAGAACGTCGTCAGCTTACGGACAAGTTGGTTTCCTTATGCGTACTGGTTTCCAAGGTTACATGACGCGCGCAATCTTGTCTTGCTTTTCACAGCATGTCGCTTTACAACAATGCACGGTAGCTAGGAAGAAGATGTTTACCATGCAAGTATGTTTAGAAATAAAGACAACGTATTCAACTGATTTCGTCCCTGGTTGATGGCGACACGTCCACCGGCGTGGAAAACGCCATTTTATACGTACGACTCGTACGAAACAACGACCAGGGTCTGTTCCACTGGAACCCGGCTTCCTATTAAAGACTTGTGATTTCGCTATCAAAAAACCGTTGTCTTCCAAATATTCCATCAAGACTGCTCTAGAAATGGTCACCGACTTGGATCTGCTGGAGTCGGTTATTGATTCCCCGTCGTCTTGATGAAGAGGAGTTCTTAGAGAACAGGGGATTTTCCATGCTTGATACTCACCGCTATAATTACTACCACGAAGTTGACAACGTTACGGCTAAGGTAGTAAAATCTTAGGCGGAAGATTTTGCGGATAGTACGACGACCGGCCCCCAAGCTACTGAGAATGCTATACCGGCACTTTGGTTCAGCCCGAAGCAACGAAAACGAGACCTGAGTGATCGGAGCTGAACTTACATCTTTTCAGCTTTGCTAAAGAAGGTTGACAAATGTGTCGACATGCCGCGGGTCAAAGTCGTTACGTCTTGTCTCAATTTACTGATATCTAATGAGGTCTGTCCATGTTGAGTTTATAGATGCATCTCGGTATCAATGATACGCCTTAGAGCTTACTGGATTACGCTTTTGGACGGCGAGTTTGTAGCAGAGCCGCGACGAGGAAGCAGGGCTTGAGAATTATAATCGTTGACGGAGAGATGAGCACTCGTTCAGGACCCAACTTCAACTTATTACATGACGAGTTGTTTTAAGAATTCAATTCGGAATTTACTTTTTGTTAAGTTTATAGCTTATTTTGTGTTCCATTTGATTTCATCATATACGTCAAACGTCCTGAATCAGAGGAAAAGATCAGATCGTAAATGCCAAATTCTTAACTTGTCCCGTTATGGATAGACCTGATCATGACCATTTGTGCCGCATCATCAGCACTAGCCAGGGTCTGGTAGCCCCTGGACTACCTTATCAGGAATCTAAAGACTGTGATTAGTGCAAGTGTGAAAATGCGACGCACTTTTACTGTACATGCCTGAGTAAGGATTCATTTGATTGCCAATGACACCTTGGTCATCAAATGATCCTTCGTATTACACAACGACAACAGGGTTCGTCCGCCCCGCCTCCTCATTCTCCAGACAGACACGGGAGCGATGCCTGCAGGCTGTTCGCGACAGTGTCGTCTTTTGGGATGGCGTGGAAGGACCGGTAAGCACTCTGGAGCATTGGTCCATGCTGCACAGGCAGGCAGGGATTGTGGTATGCGTTGCCATAAGGTCTGCGTGGTAGGAGAAGGTCAAATGCACCACCAGATCTCCCCACGGGATGCACAGACCGACCGTCCCTGTTGCTTAAAAGCTATCCATTGCCCTTAAATGTCGCAACTTCTATTGACATGACCTACGAGTCTACACTATTGCCTACTACCATACACTGTCTATGAGTGCCTTCCCGTTGCCACACAGATCTTAATCGTTTACCACGTGCCCTACACATCGCTATGCCCAAGGTCAAGGAATTCCAGCTGCATCCTTTGGGCTGGGAGACGGATCCGGTGGAGGAGCGATTTAAGCTCTGTACCCTCGATTACCTATCGACAACAACCTGGGTCAATACGGCTCTCTTTTTCAAGCTCGAAGAATCGGAGAAAGAGTCAGTACTACTATAAGATCCCCTTTTGTTCAGAGCGCAAGTTGACTAATCCCTGGCAGAAAAACGGCAGAAATACTCAAGAAAGGGCTAGAGCGGACGCTCAGCCAAGTTAGACAACTTGTCGGCACCATTGAAAGGGACGAAGATGGGCACCACTCCATAGTCAGGACGAAGAACAGCACCGTCCAGTTTGTCGTTCAGCATCTCGACGGTCCTGAAGACAACTTCCCATCTTTCGATGAGATCGCCGAGGGACACTTCCTCTCGGCTTTACTCGGTGACATTAACGTCTTGAGCAACGCCCCGATGACTTGCGGCAACAAGCCAGAAGCCCACCCCGACAACAGCCCTGCTATTGCATCTTACAAGGCCAACTTCATCCCCGGCGGTCTCATCTTCAACATGCACTCGCACCATTACAGCAACGGCCTGCTGGGCTCCACGGCCTATGTTAAGCAGCTGGCAGAGAACTGCTATGCCATCGCGAACTCGACCGAGTTCCCCTCGTGGGACCGGAAGTGGCTTGATCGCAGCGTCTTTCCCTCCTTGGGATTTGACCGGCCGTCGGTCTCCTCGGAGCCACCGGCTAGAGCGCCGCCTCGCCCCGGCCGCAATTTTCAACACAAACAATCGCAGTTTCTCATGTTTCACTTGCCCAAGAGCAAGGCCGCGGAGTTAAAAAGGGCTGCTACGCCGAATGATGGCTCCTGGATATCGACGTACAACGCTACCTGTGCCCTCATGTGGCGTGTCCTCTCCAGGATCCGCGAGCCTCTCTATAAGCCTGGCTTGGCGTACAAGCCGCTTTGGGCTGAAGGCGTCAGCATAGCGAAGCTGTATACCGACCCACCGATCCCCGTCCGCATGCAGGGCAACCTCCAGTTCGATATCAAATCTACCATGTCTGCTGTACCGCAGCTGACTCTGGGTGAGATCATCTCGGAGGTGCCCTTGTCTAAGCTGGCGAGCTATACACGTCAAATGACCGACAGCGTCACTGCCGATATGCTGGCCGACGCCCTCAAGAGATTTGCGCAGGTGCCCAACAAGGAAGATCTATCAATCAACCTTGAATCCTTCCCGCCGATGGCCATGTTGGTCAGCGACTGGCGGTACGCTGATTTCTGTTCCTTTGATTTTGGCTTCGGGAAACCTGATGCACACCGACACCTGTTCGGCGGAGTGCCTCTGTGCCAAGCGGTTGTCTTCCCGCCGCGTAAGGGCCCGGCTGGCGATGACGAGGGGATCGAAGTACAGTTCACGTTTGAGACCGAGCTCGTGCAACAACTACTAAATGACCCGGAATGGAACAAGTATTTCGAATACAGAGGTACTGACGCGTGGGAGGAGGGGACATTGAGTAATCATAAAGCCAAGCTATGATTACGCGACTGACTTCCACAACTTCCGTCTTAGATAAGCTTAGAGAGTCAATTGACGTAGAGTACATTCAAGGTCAAGACATCCCTCCTCCCTGTCAGGCATGTTGTAGTGCGTGAGACTAAGCGACAGATCTGAGTCTCACGGCTCGATGCTGGCTTACACCGCTAGGAGCGGTTGTCATCATCCATTGAGCCCTCTGGACGAGCTAAGCCCGTCTACACAACCGCCTCTACCGCCTTGAACTAGCCGTGGGTTTTTTATTCTAGTGGCAAGCCGTTGTTCTCAGACGCCGCTACTTCATGGCGGCCGAACACTAGTCATGGCTCTTTGGAATCGTCCGTGGGGGCAGGGCCGAAGCCAATCCAGAATCAAGAGAAGGAGTTCGCCACGTGTTGCCTCAGCACTTCGAAAGAGAAAAGACAAACTTGAGGGGAAGCGGGGAAGTGATCAGCAAGCAATGCTTTGCGGGCGTTGAATACCAGGGGGGTCACCGAGTGCAGGGGGTTGCCGTAGCCGGCACAAGGGGGTTTATGTATACGGCAATGAGAGCAAAGCAACAAAAACTCCCGGATTTTTTGTTATTCTACCAAGCCTTGGTTGAGACCACTAATGCTCGTACATAAGCGCCACCATGTGTGTGTGTGGTCTTTGACGTAGGTATCGGATGTGCGCACGCCGAGCTTCCTAATAGGGCGTCAATCGCCGCGGCATGCATGAAGACGATGCATAGTGCTGACAGCGAGCTCGCGTCTCCCCATCACCGCGAACCGCATAGTTACCTCCCCTCCCCCGGACCAAGCTACGCCGCCCATTTGCATGGGCGGGATAGATCATCCGTGGCGCAGCCTCACGTAAACTTCCATCTCCGGCCTCAACCACGTCACGTAGCCCTTCTGGTCGCGCATCCAGTTTTGCGACTTGTCACTTGGTCGCATGTCGAACTTCCAGAGGGCCCGGCCCAGGATCAGTTTCCCCTCGGCGTAGGCCAAGCTTGCGTCGAGTCAGCTAGTTCAAAGTGCCACGTGTTTTGTCTTTCCCCTTCATGTTGGTGGTGATGGTGTAACGTACCTCCTCCCTATGCAATTGCGCGGGCCCACGCTGAATGGCTGCAGGACTTCCCGCCGATCGTCCGGGAATGCTGCCACGTCGATGAACCGTTCTGGGATGAATTCTTCCGGTCGGTCGAAGTTGAGAGGTGAATGGTACGCGGCGTAATGGTTGATGGCCACGGACGTCTATGGGCTCAACCGTTTGTGTTAGCAAAGTTCCACAGTTCGAATTAGTATGTTCAGTACTGCTTGGTACTATTACTTTGCCGTTTCTGTAGAGTCAACGATACGCACCCCGCCTGGAACATACTGGCCATCGACCGTGGCTCCGCCTCTGGGGACCTGTCGCGGAAACCCGGCTACGGCCGGCGAATATAAGCGCAAGCCCTCCTCGAGAACGGCGGCAAGGTACGGGAGACGATCGGTGTTTTCAATGGTCATCATTTCGTCGCTCGTAAACGAAGTCGTCAGCTCCTCCACCAGCTTCTGCATCTTGTCCGGGTGTTGAAGAAGGAGAAACAACGCTCCGGACAGCAGCGTGGCCGTGGTTTCGCTCCCTGCTTGGATCAGCGTGGCCGAGTTGCTCAACATCTCGCCGAACGTAAAGCCCTTGCCGGGTGGTTGGCGCAGGATGTGTTCCATAAAGTCCGGACGGGAGGCGTTGTTGTTCACTCGACGTGTTACCTTTTCCTGGGTGAGTTTCCGATGTCCCTCGGACCCCTTCACGGCATCGGTGGGGAGCATCGTGTTGACAATCTGACGTGCATACCGACCCAGCAAAGGGATGTGCTGTATGATCCGAAAGTGCATTTGGGCCTCCTCAATCTGGTTCAACTTGAGGAGCCAATCCGTCGCGCCATTTTCGAGACATCCAAACGGCTCTCCAAACGCAAGATCACCAATGATGTCAAACGTGACCCAATTGAACCACTGGACCATATCTACGGGTGTCTCGCCATTCTCGCAAGCCCGACCGAGGCCGTTGATGAACATGTTCACGTAGCCCTGGATCAGCGGCTCCTGCTCGCGCAGGGAGCGTGACGAGAATCCGGGAGAGTATAAACGCCTGTAGCGCGCGTGTTCCTCGTGGTTTCCGTTGACGATGGTGGGTGCGTCAGGATTCCTCACGTAGAATTCAGGGTCCTTGATCATCTCCTGCTCGCGTGTCTTCTTGTGGGCGTAAATGTCCTTCCAGGCCTGGGGGTTGATGAATGACAGGTTGTTGGGAGCGATGCGCACGACGGGACCGTATCTTGCATGCAGATCTTGGACTGCACGATGATGGAACCCTGTCCACATTGCAGCTAGATACGGGACCTTGCTCGCCGCTCGGAATCGAGGACCAGGGTATCTCGCCAAGGGATGGAACAGGACATTGTAGACCGAGTATCCCGCCACGTAGAGAACACCCTCTTTTCGTCAGTACTACGTCTTCGAATAGATACTGTGCCTGCTTACGAGTGTAGCGGTAGTGATGAGTATACTTGGAAGCTTTTGCAGAATGAAAGTGAAGTAAAC